>QNUK01000219.1:42500-147500 GCA_013621035.1 Clarias magur
AGAGACCAAGAGAGACAGAGAGACAGAGAGACCGAGAGAGAGAGAGAGAGACAGAGAGAGACAGACAGAGAGACAGAGAGACCGAGAGAGAGAGAGAGAGAGAGAGAGAGAGAGAGAGAGACAGAGACCGAGAGAGAGAGAGAGAGAGAGAGAGAGAGAGAGAGAGAGAATGAGAGAGAGAATGCAGAGAGAGAGAGAGAGAAAGAGAGAGAGACAGAGAGACAGAGAGAGAGAGACCGAGAGAGACAGAGAGAGAGAGAGAGAGACAGAGACCGAGAGAGACAGAGAGACCGAGAGAGACAGAGAGACCGAGAGAGAGAGAGAGACCGAGAGAGAGAGAGACCGAGAGAGAGAGAGAGAGAGAGAGACCGAGAGAGAGAGAGAGACCGAGAGAGACAGAGAGACTGAGAGAGAGAGAGAGAGAGACAGAGCTGGCAGGAGTGAAGTGCAGCCTCAGCAGTAGATAAGCGCTGTGACGACTTCAGTTCCTCCATCAGTGTGGGATTAACACACGACTAAATCAGCGCATTTCCATTTCACAACTGAACACAGGCAGAAAAAGGTGGTGTGTGTGTGTGTGCGTGTGTGTGTGCGAGCGAGAATAAGAAGAAGAGAAAGGAGAAAGGACAGTGATGGAGTCTGCTGCAGGTGGGGGCTGTGATAATTCCCTTAACACACACTGAGGAAGGGGAAGAGGATTTGGCTCACGAGTGGAGGAAGAAACTGAAAGAAACAGAGAGAGAGAGAGAGAGAGAGAGAGAGAGAGACAGACTGGGGGAGAAGATGAAGGAGAGGTTCAAAGTGTCACTCATGCTAGCTTTGTGATTACAGGCCAGTCTAATCCACCTCGCTCCTGCAGCTCTCAGGAAAAAAAGAGGGAGAAAAAAAAAAACACAGGGCGGAGCCTCAGCGCAGTGACGCATGGCGCCTTTTTGATCTTATTTAATTCTCGAACGTGAGGACATCGCCACGATCGATTAATGCTAACTAACCTTGCTACCACACACGATAGTTCACCTTCTGTGTTTGTTTACATTTTTTAAAATGACCAAAAATCTGTTTCGTCACTCTGCGCTCGCTAGTTTCCAATAAATAAATCCCACACAAAATTCCAGAACGTTCCGCGCGTTCTCCGAACACGATCCTCTAGCTTTAGATCTATGGACTCGTTCTCGTATAAACACACTTCTTAGGATGAGGATGAGGAAATGGAGCTGCGTCAGTTCGCAAGTTTTCTTCGTGTCTTGTCCTCACCGTTACCCTATTTGAAGGCGCACACCCCCCCCTCCCCCCCCACGGGTTTGCCGTTATCTCATCTGATCTTGTTCCTCACGCCACTGAAACTCTGTCGTGGGTCACGACGTCGTCTTCATTGCAACGGCACTGCTGAGCGCGTCACGTTAAGCTTTCTCAGATCGGTTCTCATTTTGTAATGGTGTCGGTTCTCCACCTGGTTTCCGGGGACCCAGGGATTCTTTAGAGCGCGGCCAGGTTCGGCTCACTTTCACACGGGAAAAAAAAAAAAAAAAAAAAGGAAAGAAAAAAAAACACTCCCCATCCATCCTGAGGACGGTCCATGGCGGTTAATTGACGCTTAAACGGGTCTATGAGACGATTCGAGACTCGCCGTTTTGTTGTGCGATTTTTGTCGCACTGGATTTTGCTGAACGTGATGCGCTGACGAACACGGAGTGTAAAAGTAGAGTTGAACGGGGACTGGGAGGAAAGAGAGAAATGGGACGATGAGCAGCCCTTGGGATTTCTAGCTGACTCGTCTGAGTGCGTGTGTGTGTGTGCGTGCGTGCGTGCATGTGTGTGCGCGCGCGTGTGTGTGTGTGTGTGTGTGTGTGTGTGTGTGTGCTACTGACGTCATCAGACGACGTCCTTCTGCCCCGGTGATCATAACTGACAGGAACGGTAATTTAAAAAGAAAGGAAGTGAAGGCCTGAGGCTATCCGAGTGTACACATGTATACACACACACACACACACACACACACACACACACACACACACACAGAGTTTCACATAACCCACCTCACCGATACAGACACAAAGAAAAGGAGGTACACAAACTCCCAGTACACATAATTAACCCAAAGCCGGACTACATTCTTTTTTTTTTTTTACAGTCACACACACATGCATGAAAACACACACACACACACAAGTTTTTTTTTCGTTTTTTTTATGTGGGGAGAGACGGCGATTAGCTGCTGCCTGAAGCAAACGCCATGACAGCGTGGCGTCTGCCGAAGAGATTAAACCCGGATTAAACAAATGTGTGTGTGTGTGTGTGTGTGTGTGTGTGTGTGTGTGTGTGTGTGTGTGTGTGCATGTACTGTATATGTGTGTGTGTGCTTTTGTTCAGCTCCACACAACCTCGGGCAAACACACATTTTTAGTAGCGTATCGCCTCATCGAGGTTACTTCACGCATTATTTAAGCGCCGAGAACACGGGCCGCATTGTGAGCTATAATACTGCCTGTTACGGATTGTGTGCCTTGTATCTGAAAGAAAAAAAAATGTGTGTGTGTGTGTGTGTGTGTGTTGCAGGATGATCCTGGTTGGAGATGAAGGTTACCCGACCCGGATGGACAGAGTGGTGTAGCGCCAGGGCTTCTGTCGCACCGTCTCCCACCTCGACCCATTTGTGTTCCTCTTGTGTATTACCTTTTTTTTTTTTTTTCTCCTAATCCACAGCCCCGCCTCTCTCCTCCATCCATATTCATCACCTTTATCCCTAATGAAGACCGGAGTGCGGCACGGAGGGAGGGAGACGCAGACGAAGGCCTTTGAACTCCCACAAAGAGACAGAGAGAAAGAGAGACAGAGAGAGAGAGAGAGAGAGAGAGAGAGAGAGAGAGAGGGAGCGAGAGCGAGAGTAAGAGGGAGGGACGGAACACTGAAAGCTGGTGATGATAGATGGAAGAGGACAAGGGAAAGAAAGGCATGAGACAGCCAGACAGACACAATCACACGTCTCGTCTCTTGTGCGGGGAGAGAAAAGGAGATGGCGTTGATGGATAGAAACGAGGACAGGAGAAGAAAGCCGTGAGACGTACCATTCTGGGCGCAGCAGGGCTCCGACTAACGTCGACACCGAGCCTGCTGATTACGCCGACGATTATTCATCCGAGGGTCGGGAACCTTGTCGGGGAAACCGATCGACGGGTGTGAGGTTTGAAACCTTCGGGAAACCTTTCGGAACAACAGAGCCGCGGAGTACGAGTCAGGAAAAATAACTAAAGAATGGACGCCTTATATAGTTACGTGCGTCTTTTCAGCGCCTGGTTTTGGAACGAACGGTCCTTTAGCGTCAGGGTTCGCTTCGCCGCTGCGCATCACTCGCTCACTTGTGTTTAGGAGAAGCTGATGTGGCGCGTTCGACCACACTCCCGCACGTCTGGTCTTCGGACGACCTTCAAAGCTCCTTCAGGGGTTCTTCGGTCGGTTGATTCTAAAGTCCGACCAACTTCTAATCTACTTTTTTTTTCTTCCTTTTTTTCTATTTAAAGATTTGACGAAGACGCGACTTGTAAGACGAAAGGTTTAAGCTTTAAAGCCCCTGAAAGTGAGATTACACAAACACATTTTGACACTACGTATTTTGGGGGACGAAATATTTCCAGATACGGCGGTGGAAATAGCACCGTCGCCTCGCACCCCCAGGGGCCGGCGTCGATTCCCGCCTGGGGTAGGGCTAGGTCAAAAAATCTCTGCGTGTGTTCATGTTCTCCCCGTGCTTGATGGGTTTCCTCCGGGTACTCCGGTTTCCTCCCACAGTCCAAAAACATGCAGGTTAGGCATCAGATTGGCGTTCCCAAATCGCACGTAGTGTGTGTGTGTCCTGCAGTGGATTTCCACTCCTGGCATAGACTCCAGGCCCCCCCGTGACCCTTAAGCGGTATAGACGATGAGTGAACTAGTGAGTGAGTGAAAATGGAGAAGACTTTTTTTTTTTTTTTTTTAATCATCATAATGACGTCCTGCAGCACAAAAATGCCCACGTCGTCACTTTTTTAAAAAACATTTTTTTTACCATCGTTACTGTCATTTTTCCCCCCGACTGATTTTGCAGAACTCACGTCTTGCGTTAAGAGTTTACAGGATGTGGGAAAACACTGACTTCTAAACAAACCTACATGAATTCAAGGGGCCAAAATATATGAATAGAAATACGACGACTGAATGCGAAAGTAATCCAGAAGCAGAAGTGAAGTCGGTTTTTTTTTTTTTTTTGAGAGAGCGAGAGAGCGAGCTACAATCTGTGCAAACAGGAAGTTTGGGTTCCGGATAATTCAGTGTCATGACTGAGCGAAATGGATCTTGCGGTTGCGTGAAACCGAAATTCCAGTCGCATGTTCGGTCACATGTCCAGACCACCAGACCTGGGGCACTGTTGTTTTTTTTTGTTTGTTTTCTGTTTTTTTTTGACAGCATTCAGGAAAGCTGAATATCAGATTGAAAAAAGAAAGAAAAAAGAAAGAAAAAGGAGGCCTGGTATTTGAACCTGTTTTGCAGGGTCGCCTAGGGGACGTGAAGACTTAAGAGACTCGCACCTCCGGACCTGCGCTGTTTGTTTGAGCAGGTGTGTGAAGGAGTGATAACACAAGGCGGGTGCTTCTGTGGTTCAGCGAGGAAGGGGTGGTGGTGGTGGTGGAGTCACGGCTGACACATTCCATGACAACACGCTCGCGCACACACACATACAGGCATGCACACGCGCTTACACACACACACACACACACACACACACACACACACACACACACACACTCTAACCACCAACCGTTAAACTGCTCGAGGCAGCTGAAGCCAGGTGCAGCAGAACACGAACGCTAGTTCCTGCAGGACCTATTGATGGAAATCAGCTTGCATTCTTTTTTCATCGTTTCGTGGTTAAAACATCGCCTCGTGCTCGAGTCTACCTAAAACCCGACGAACTCGATGAACCAAACAAGAATAAACTCGAGTCGTTCAGTAGTAGTTGAGGTGTCGCAGGCCAGCTTCCACAAGACACGGCTGGCGAACATCTTCTTCGGGTTAAACTTCTATCTATTTAACTTCTTGCTAGGTCGCTTTCCAGAAAGCCTCCGTCTCAGGAAGTCCATTCTTCGCATTCTTGCTATTTGACTTATTTCACACGACTTTGATCCCACATCTGTTCCCGGTCAGGCCTACGGACGCGCCGCTCCCTCTCTCTCTCTCTCTCTCTCTACGTCTCTCTCCGTCGTCCCACTCCACGGCGTCCCTCTCCTCTCGGCGGCCTCGAATCGCACCGTGTCCCTGATTTCCAGACAAAGCCGCGGCAAAGAAGGAGGAGCTGCGGGGCGAGAGAGATCGACGCGGGAACAAAAGAATAGAAGAGCAGGTTGTGTGTGCGTGTGTGTGTGTGTGTGTGTGTGTGTGTGTGTCTTCGCTAGTGCTGGTTGCATTTAGACAAGAGTTGGCAAATCAGAGCGTGCATTAATAATGCATGCCTGACTCAAAGGGCTTTCACACAGGAAGCGCAGGCTGTGGGGTTCAGATCACGGTGAATGGAACGTGAGCGTTCAGGCCGAGGTGTTGAAAAGAGACAGGAACTGAAAAAAAAAAAAAAATCCTATATAAACATCAGAATGTTAATAGCAGATAGACATCTGTTACCAGGAGTACGGACTTGCCGAGCCCGTGGAGCGGCGTGCGCCCGTTTCTGGTGTCCTCGGTTAACATTCAACGCTGTCGGTGAGTTTTGAGCTCCTGACAAACCATCGACCGTTGACTGTACCCTGAGGGCAGCCGAACGCGACCGCGGGGAGGAAGGACCTGGAGCGGAACGCGCCGAGGAGCTCGCGCCGACATCCCTGACGGGACCCCCAATCCCCCATCCCTCCTCCCTCCCCATCTATCTATAATGGCTGCGATAAACATTCATTGCTGTCGGTGGGTTTCCAGCAGACACAACTCACTGATCGATGAATGCAAACTGCGGTTCGATCTCCTCCGAGAGACGCGGAAGGAAGACGTAGGAATAAGTGCGCTCGCCATGAATGTGTGTAATGAATGAGTTAGCACACAAATGACATTTCGGGCAAAAGAGTTCGGTTAACATCTGACCACAAGCAGACTCCACAAATCTGTCGTCTTTCTGTCGCGTCATGAAGAACCGATCAAAGCTTTGAGGTTACCAAACTCAAAAAAAAAACAAAAAAAAAAACGACAATTTGTACATGTTGGGTGACCATAATGATATTAACGTAATTAAATCAGGAATTGCACAAACATGTGTCCGATATGGATCCATTTCCATTTCTGGACGCCATTCAGCATTTTATTCCTCAACTTCCCACCGAAACGAATGAACACATCAGGTCTGAGTTTCATTTGGTGATGGGACTCATATGTGATAACTACAGCACCAGTCAAAAGTCTGGACGCAACTTCTAAGCTCAGTGGTTTGTCTTAATAATTTATTAGTGTTTCTGTGTGCTAGATTTGTTTTTGTTGTTTTTCAAAAACACATATGGAATCGGGTAATAGCGTAGCGGCAACAACAGCAGCAGCAACCGGTGGTTATTTTAAAGTGTTCTGGATCAGTTCTTGTACAGTACAGTGTTGTCGCGAGTGCGTTTGCGAAACCCATCAAGCTCCATGATGATGAAACTGTCTCTCATGAAGACCTTCCCAGGAAAGCAAGACCAGAGGAGAAGTTCATTTAGAGTCGCCAGCCTCAGAAATCACCAATTAACAACCAGCACCTCAGACTAGAGCCGTTATGAAGCTTTAGTAGCAGAAACATCTCAATATCAACGGTTCAGAGGAGATTACCGTCTACAGTGTTTTGGATAAACGCCTTCACTGCATTGCTTTACAGTGTAGAACGAAATAACAATCAGGAACGACCGTGGAGTTAAGACGGGTGTTCAAACTTTTGACCTGGTAGTGTAAACGTCTATAATCACGTCGCCAGCGCTTCTTGGACGTCGCTCGTCTCAAATGCATAACGTTTATTTATTAATTCCAATATAAACAGTGACCACAACAACAGATGCTGGTCTGTTACCTGGTGCTCTTGATTCGACACGGAGATCAAAGAGTCATTGTCCAAGAACAAGAACATGGCGAATGAATCATAATTGCAATGCTTTCACACTACGGTATGCTGAGATGGACAAATCACTAACCCATGACTGAGCTATTGAACTTCATTTCAGCTGCAACTTTTTTTGTGCAGGTTTTTTCGCATCCTAACGCAACCCTGACATTTTTCTAAGCGGTCTTTGGACCGGCACTGCACGCACCGACGACGCGGCTCAAATTCTTTTTTCTTTTTTTTATATATATAGTCACCGTACAGATACAGTAGTCAGGTTCGGCAGGTACAGTAAAAGTAAAAACCTTGTTTTATTCACGTTTGCGCATTAAAATTGCTGATCGTTCATGGTATTGCGATGGACGCGGCTACTCGGCTGTGTGATCCCTTCATGGTAGAACTGTACCGATATACAGCCACATTGATTCATTGATTCATTGATTGTACGGAAGCCAGACTCGGAAGTCGTTTCGGAACACATGGTTAGGTGGAAAAATGGACGAAAAATTAGGACGAGGCCTCCGAGTGGCGCAGTGGTTAAAGCGCTCGCCCTATCATCCGGAGATCGCTAGTTCGAATCCCGGGTGGTGCTGTAACCTCTCGCAGCCGGAGGTCTAGAGAGAGCTGATTGGCCGAGCTCTCTCAGAGGGGAGGGATGAGAGGTACATAGTGCTCCGACATTAATCACGGCTCTACAGCCAGTCAGGGGCGTCTGTGAGCTCGCGCAACGGAGGGAGCGGATAGCGCTGTCCTCCGAGTGTGTTACGCCGCCCCCAACGGTGCGCGAGCGAGCAGTTCGAAAAGATGCGGTCGGCTGGCGTCACGTGGTTCGGAGGAAACACGTGATAGTCTTCGGCCCTCCCGGCTGAGTGGTAGTAGTAGCCTTAATGTGGGAGCGCCCCCTAGTGACGGGGAGAAATTGGACACGACTAAATTAGGGAGAAAATCGGGGAAAAATCCAAAAAAAATAAAATAAAATAAAAATTAGGACGAAATGAAGACGCGAGATCTCAGAGTTGAGACCTTGCCCGATGACACTGAACGACATACAAACAAGTTCAGTTGTCCAAAGTCTATTAGAGGACGATGTTCTTTAGCATGGTTCATGATGTTCATGATGTCATCGCGATTATGTTCTCACTTTTGTCTCCGTCGTTACCGCTTGGCGCTTCTTAAGCGGTACCAGCATGTGACCTATGTAGGGGATTTACTGTGATGCCGTTTCATTTTTACCTAGCCCCACCTCAAACCCTAGCCGTACCCAACCACGGCACACGCTGGAGCTTCTACGAGGGAGCGGGGTTTGTTATTGGGTTAAATCTTGACCTTCTCAAATGTGGCGTTATAAAGAGCAAGAGATGGACAGCTGAGGGCGCGATTCCTCCACAAGGTACCTGTGACTGTTCATATCTCCGTCTCTGTGTCCACACGATTCCATCACAGCACAGGAGGACCATCACCAGTGCACGTTTTCCCCTCTTGCTCCCTCACTTCAATCATGCAGAAATAGCCTGAGCTTTAAATAACTCCGCATAAAAAAAATTTTTTTTTAAACATTTAAAATGCTTACCTGTACAGGAAAAGAATTATTAAACATGACAATTACCGCTGACAGCTAAGCAGTTCTTTCCTTATGCACGTTTTTTTTTTTTTGTGCATCAGTGTCGATTGAAGTTGACCTTCTCCACGTGCCGGGGAGCGAACGAGCGCCCGAGATGATCAGCTCGCCGAGTTTTTTTTTTTTTTTTTAAACGCTCGTATCCCTTTTTTTTTTTTTTCAGCAGGAAGAGAGATAGAATCATCTGGAAGCAATCCTGCTGTAATTGCTTAACATGCTGGGAAATTTCGAACACATTGGCATTTTCCACTTGAGGACTGAACGCAGCATGGTTTGTGCCCTCTCGCTCTCTCTCTCTCTCTGTCGTTCTGGTCTAATTTTTTTCTTTTTCTTTTTTTTAACAGTGGAAAGTGTCTGAGGGTGGCTGCAGAGTTCATGACTTATACAGCTAACAAACTGAACTTTTTACACACGAGGAGTAGACGATGTGGTGACACCGGAGCCCTGACTCACCGCGTTTATAACAGGCTTAGAAACCGCTGCTGGTAAACAAGAGCCGCCTGTCTGCTGCGATTGCGCCCTCTTTCTTCGCCCTTCTGTTTTGCCCCCCCCCTCACACACACACACACACACACACACACACACACACACACACACACACACACACACTTCTCCCATACGGTAGACAGAACGTGTACACTTTCCATTCTGAATGAAGACCACTGATTAGGGTTTTTTTTTTTTTTTTTTTTTTGTAATGACCCAACTTGGACACTTTTGGGTCATTACACATCACATAATCCAAGTCTTATAATAAAACTTGTGGAAAAACTTGTCTGATGTCATTCTTTGTGTAGCGAGACAATTATTTTTGGAAGGAGTCTCCAGTGTCAGAGCTATACTACTGTTTCTGAAGACTAATTGTTCAGGACTTGTTAAGTTTTTTTTTTTTCTTTTTCTTTTTTTTGGTTCATGAAAGAGGAAATAAAACAAAACCTGGCGAGGGAACCACTGCTCACATGTGCTTTAATGAATACAAGAACTAATGCGTTAAATATAGAGCTGATAATATCAACGTGTTAATATGTGATTGATCTAGAAATTTTAACGCATTATTTATTTTATTTTTTATTTTTTTTACACAAATTAATCACGTGAACAAGTTTGACCTTAATGGCTTCCCGTAATGTCACCTGGCTGTGATGTCAACTGACGATGGCGCGGATGATAAGACGACAAGTTTCGTTATAGAAAGCTTCTAGATGGCAGTTTGGATGAAACCAGCGACGTGTGCTCGAGCTACCTTTGAGGGCAACAATTTTTACAAGAATGTATAATAACTGTGAGACGTGGGCGTGGTGGCTCAGGAGGTTAAGGGCTCATGTTGTTGGTTTTCGGATCTCGGGATCGGGGTTCGAGGCCCGCTGCCGGTGGGGCCGCCACACCCCCATACTACCTATTATAAAACTGCAGCATCCGTTTCCTCTGTTTCGTGCATTTCGTAGTATTTTTAAAAGCACAGACCAGGACGGTGATTAACGATGCTGATTAAAAAAAAATTGAAATCGATTGATGGAACTAATTAAATGTATTTACAAATTAAGAAAAATACGCGGATGTGGTGTTGTAGGAGACTTCGCGGTTGCTTCGGGCCCACCAGACCGCTGTGGATTATTTTCCTACAATAGAACCCCACACACCCCTTCCCCCTTCCCCCTTCCCCCGGATCATGCTAGTTGAACCAGCTGATTTAACGGGAAGTGACAGGAGGAACAGGACGACTCGTTTCCGCGTGACCTGGAAGCTCTCGGTCGGCCTCGCGGGTCCGCAGCCGGATGCAGCAGAGCGGGAGGAAAAGCGAGAGAGAGAGAGAGAGAGAGAGAGAGAGAACCTCACTCTCTCGATCAGCATGAATTATATAAAAACTGAAAGAACTGAGGGGATCTGGAGACAGCGAGGGATTCTGCTGCTGCAGTTTCCAGCATGTTTAACAGTTAATGTACCGAGCAGACACCGTCGACACGAGGGAGGCAAGGAAAGAAGAAAAAAAAGGAAAAAAGGGGGGAAGAAGAAAAAAAGAAAAAAAAAAAACATCTGCCTTTAACCACAATTATATTAAAAAAACATGCCACTGCAGTTTAATGGGCTTACACTGAATTATTTACTCGCTCAATGGATAGATAATTGCATTTATCCTTAACCCCCTCCCCAAGCTCGGGAACTGAACCATGGCGTCTCCATTTGTCCTCTGCAAATCAGATCCAATTGCTTCCCATTTAATCCGTCATAACTCAGAAAAGAAAGAAAGAAAAAAAAGAAAAGAAAAGAAAGAAAACCGATTACAAAACTACAGGGAAGAAAAAGAAGAAAGAGTGAAACTGGCTGGGGGTTGGTTGGTGGGACGAAAGTCAGGCAGTTTGAGAGTGTGAGAAGAAGAATGAGTGAGGGTGTGTGTGTGAGAAAATGAGAACGAGGGAAGGCATATGTTTGCCTCAGTTGTGTGAGGACAGCACTGAAGCATGTGCGTGGGCTCGCGGCCAGCTCGCTACATCTGGGTGTCGAGTTCAGCGAGGGCAAATGAGGATCTGAGTGAAAGGCCCTTATCTGCTCCCCAGGGCTCGCTGCTGCCGCCGTGTGGTCGTCTTGAAAAAGTGCACGGTGTTATCATGCTAGTGCTGAGATCAGACGTTCCTTAAACGGTTAGACACACATTTTCTCACACATTTCATTCTCTTTACCTCAATTCTCTCCTGATTAAAGCTGCTTTGCAACAATGACCGTCGGTAAATGACCATCGTTATATAAATAAAGTTGAACGAGGGAAAAATCTAAAAGCATCACGGCCTTAAGCAAACATTTCAAACCACAACAGGGTTTCAGTGACTATATATAAAAAATTAAACAATACAATGAAATATGTTAATATGAAACATATTGATTATTAAAATATTTAAAGAATAAATTAACATTTCCGCGGGCAGGGGGGATTTATTATTTTCTTTAAATAAATCCATCATATATTTTTAAATAAATTGGTTATTTTTTGGGGGGCATAATAACAGATATTAACAAGAAAAGAGGAATAAATAACATCATATTATTTAGAGGTAAAATCATAATATTTCAAGTCAAATGTGATATTTGATGCCTAAGATAAAAAAACAAAAAATAGTACAGAATAAAAGGTACTATTTATTAAATAAATTATTATTAATAAAAATATTTACCGTTTTGTCATAGTATTTTTACTTTATTTTCAAAACATTTCCACTTTTTTTCTCATAATATGAACTAATTTTGTTTTAAATCTTTAAAAAAAAAAACTAATTCTCAAAACATTGGAACTTTATTGTGGACATTTTGTAGTTTTACTTCTTTTAAACTATGACCCTAAAATTTTTTGTATGGTATTAAAACACCCATAAACAAGTTTTCAAATGGAAATGCATCAATACAATCAGTGCATTTAATGTAATATACTACTGGACTGGTATTAACCTTAATACTTTTCTACATGAAACCAAAATATTTTTTTTTCAAAAGAAAGACCACGCAGGATGGAAAAGTCTGCATTTGAGTTTTTTTCCTTCATTAAAATGATGAGCGCGTGAACCTGTGAGCCGCCGTGTGATCACGAACATGCCGCGCGCTAGCTGTCAAACAAAGTATTACGCTAAACTAGTGCACTACTCGCAACAGAAGGAAAAAAGTTTCACGTTGTGATATTTGATAAGAGATTCGTCATCCATTGCAGTGTTTAAGGAACCTTTTTTTTTTTCTTTTTTTTTTATGGTAGTTCTGGCGTAGGAATGATAAATGGAGAAGGAAGTAACATGGGGATAGATGATAAATTAGGCTTGTATTTGTAACACAGCTCACGCTCAACTCCGCGGCGTCGGTAAACAAAGCCGGGCGTCCCGCTGCTCCGGAGAGCGAGCGAACTCGCGCTCATTAACTCGCAGTTCGTTTCGGCGTCTCGGCAGTGCTAGCTAGCGGCCCGGAGCGGTGCAGAACCCTCTGCTGAGTGCACCTGACTGGTGGAAGTCGACTTAAAGGTCCGAAACGTTGTCCGAATACAGCGGCGTGTCCTTCTGCAATCATGGCAGTTTTACTGCTTACACGACGGATCAGTGTTGTTTAGCAAATGGCTACGAGCTGCTATGATTTGCTACGTTTTTCCAAATGTTTGACGCTTTTTCCACATGGTTTTCCCAACGTGCTAGATTTGGCTTCATATTTTTTTATATATACCTTTTTTTTAATGCATTCATTTAATACTAGCATCAGTATTATAATAATAATAATAATAATAATAATAACAACAACAACAATTGTTGACGGTTAAAGCCTTTGTAGAAATAGTTGCATCATGGCATCGATCCAATACTCAGAATCCGTATCAAACTGGTAGCAGAAAAAAATTATAGACCCGTTAATAAAAGTCGGTGTAAAACGAAAGTGAATTTGTTCCTATCTGGCAACTAATGTAAAAGATTTGTTTGAATAATATATAAGTAGGACGGCCCCACTTGTGATTTGCATGAAAGCAGCGTGCAGTGATTTGTTTTAGTGCGATCTAAAGGTTTGTACCTGGTGCGCTTTTTTCCTTTTCGTTTTTTTTTTTTTTTTTAATCAAAGACTTTGTGCACAGTATGGAGAAAGTGTTTTGATATCTGCGAACACAATTTGGAGCGACCGAGTACGGAACAGAGACGTCCTCGATCACCGACCGAGAAAACGTTCAAAAGTCAAAACCATCAGCTGGAAAATTCATGAGGAATTTAATAATAATAGAATCAAATCTAATAAAATTATCTTTGTGCAACTTGAAAAAGTGTGATGCGGTTGTGCAGCAACATGCACTGCTTTTTGTCCACCGTGTGACAGTCTAGTTTCTAGCGAGCCTGCAAAGCAAAATGCAAGAAAAATATTTTTGTTTGTTTGTTTGTTTGTTTTTTCATGACGCACCATACAATCCTTTGCATTAACTTTAAAAGCTCCATTCCAGCACCTACATCTGCGATTTCAGCATAGTGGATTAAAAGGAGGTGTGCAGGACTGTGTGAGAGCCCCCGTGTCACGATGTATGGGTCAACACAACACAACACAACACAACACAGCGACCCGGCACAGTGGGGGTCGTTTCTTTCTCCCCAAATCCAAACACGCACCATCTGACACCGGCCCGGCTTTAACAGGACCTCCGCAGCATGCTGACTGGCCGCCTTTCCTATAATCCCATCGGTCATGCCGGCCTCAGGACGCCGCTGATTGGCTGAGGGGCCGGCGTATCCGTGGAAACCGGCGGGATGGATCGGGAAGTTGACAGGTTGCTCAGATTAAGGACAGCGCCCCGCTTTGTTTGGGGTTTAAGACTCCTGCACAACTCTATCTGAATTCATTTCACACACACACACACACACACACACACACACACACACACACACACACACACACACGCGCATATATATATGTGACCTTAATAACGGCTGAATCCGAGGTTTGAAAGCCAGCAGGAATACCTCCATCTCAGCAGCACTTTAATACACGACTTCTTTCATTAGAGCTCACGATGGTACAGTGCGGCGTCATATCCAAAACTTTCCCCCTCATTTATGATTCGGGGGGGGCGCGCTGCTCGCGGTCGCTACAGTATATCCCCCTGCTGGCTCAAGCGCAAACCTACAGAAGGCAAAAGCGATCATGCAAAACGCCAGTCATGTCTTAGATGACGGAGTATATTTTCTAATACCATGAAATTGTAGATTTCTTTTTGTTTAGTTTTTTTGTTTGTTTATACTTCTGCGACACGGCCCGTGAGATTTCCTGCTCAGGATTCGAGGAGGATGTTGCGCACAGGTTTTTAAACCCAGTGCTACGTTTACGACCTGGTTTTTACCCTCATACAGAGGAGAAAGGATCCGGTGCGATCTCGGCCTTAAGAAGAATTTTCGCCTTGAGGACTGAGATTTTTTGCACAAAATTCGTTTCGGCAAATGAAGAATTTTTGCGACGAAAACTGCGACTGCACCGCGTTGAACGGAACGCCGGCTGAGCTGCGCGTACGTCCGGGAGCCGTTCCAAACTTCTCCGCATCGGTGGAAAGAGTTCACTTTTTTTTTTTTTGTCAGTTATTTTTCATCCTACGCCGGATTTAGTGAAGACGCACAGTCGCAACGCGGCTCCCGGGAACGGTATCAAGTAGAAAACGGAGTCGCGGCCTCCGAGTGGCGCAGTGGGTAAAGCGCTCGCCCTATCATCCGGAGATCGCTAGGTCGAATCCCGGGTGGTGCTGTAACCTCTCGCCGCCGGAGGTCTAGAGAGAGCTGATTGGCCGAGCTCTCTCAGAGGGGAGGGATGAGAGGTACATCGTGCACATTAATCACGGCTCTACAGCCAGTCAGGGGCGTCTGTGAGCTCGCGCAGCGGAGGGAGCGGATAGCGCCGTCCTCCGAGTGTGTTACGCCGCCCCCAATTGTGCGCGAGCGAGCAGTTCGAAAAGATGCGGTCGGCTGGCGTCACGTGCTTCGGAGGAAACACGTGATAGTCTTCGGCCCTCCCGGCTGAGTGGTAGTAGTAGCCTTAATGTGGGAGCCCCCTAGTGACGGGGAGGAATTGGACACGACTAAATCAGGGGAGAAAATCGGGGAAAAATCCAAAAAAAAAAGAAAACGGAGTCGCTTTCAGTTTGGTCCCAATTTAAACTCAAATTAAATGAGGTTAAATGAGGTTTAATGTCTGTTTATTTCATATTCGACTTCATTCGCGGGTCTTTACATGGAAAAAATGCTTACAGTCTCGGAAATTGGTAATATTTTTAAGTACAATTTTCCGTGGCTGGAACGGATTATCTGCATCTGCATTAGCTGCTATAGGAAAAAGCATTTCGCAATACAAGATTTCAATCCGAAACTCAATACGCTGCATACATTCAACAGAACAATAATCATTCTGAGCGGTAGTTAAAATAAAACAAAATAAAATAAAATAAAAATAAATAATAATAAAAAAACGGCTGTTCCCCGACCTGGCGTCATAAATACCAGGAACATAAACACTCTGCTTAATCTCGGCGGCGGCGTTAAGGAATCCTGGGGGTGAACGCGGCTTTTCCACTCTCACATTTACAAGCCGATCGTGTCCGGGCTCATAAATCAATTACCGCCTCGGGGCAACAATAGGGGCCTTTCACCGGCCAGTGGTTTAACAGGTCCCCCATGCCCTTTCCTACAGATGAGCGGAGCTTCCCACAGGTTTACACGAGCCAGTCACGCCGGGGTCGCCAGCGCCTGAACTCCCCCTGACCCCTTCCAGCCTTCCGCTGTTACCTCGGCCACCTGGCGTTTCAGCGCAGACACGCGGCCCGTGAAACGCTCCTCCAGCGCTCGCACGCCTCCGCCAACATATAGAAAGGAATGTTGTAAGTGATGTAAATCACCGTGCTAAGGATTAAACTCAAACCTGATTAAAGACAACTTCATCGGGAAACGGTGAACTCTCGAGTTACGCCGTTACGCGGATGACCGCACCAAGAAGGTTTCAGAAAGGAGTTTACACTACTTGGAGTCAATGAAACGTAACACTTATTATCATTATTATTATTATTATTATTATTGTAATGATAATAATAATATTTACTGCAAAACTGACGAATACCATGGACGTGTGCTCAATCACACATTAACGTCTAATTAACAATCTCTTCGTTCTGATGATGATTAATATCTGCATGAAAGTCTGGAAGCACCGAGACGTTTATCACATCGATTATCTAAATAAATCTTTTTTTAAAAAGAGAGAGAGAGAGAGAGAGATATCAAGCTCTGTACACTCCCCCAAAGTTAAAAAATATTTTGACAACAAAATGTTCTCTTTTTTTCCCCACATGAATAGTTTTTTTTTCTCTTTTTTCTCGCATTATAAATAAAAGTGTGGATACTGTATAACTTTTATTATTATTATTATTATTATTATTATTATTATCATCATCAATTCCACTTGTTCTATGTTCTTCTTTTTTTTTTTCACAAAGACACACTGGTAACCCGGTACAAATTGTGTGCTGTGCCTAAAAAGCACCTTGAAATTGAAATTGAGTGAGCGAGCGAGAGAGAGAGAGAGAGAGAGAGAGGAGATGAACTTGAGCTGAACCTTGTTCTGAGCATTCCCACACATGCACATCCCACTGTGCAGCAGGTCAGGATCACATGACCAGAGGGCAGAGGTTACACAGAGTGCACGTTATTATATCGGAAAAAAAAAAATGAGGAAAGGTGTGTGTGTGTGTGGGGGGGGGGGAGGGCTATGAGCTCACACAATACTACAGCTTTCCCTACATCACTGTATCTGCGAAGCTGTTTCATTTCATTAACTACACATGCACGAGCATTGCTTTTGCTTTAAGTTGTGTCCAGTGACCGAGTCGGAGAGAAACAAAAAACTGCGAGCTTTCTGGCCTTTAGTCCCTTTTGACGTTATCCTCTAAGATAACACCACGCGAAGTGTACATATACAGTCTGCCTCGTTTTACATCGCCGGCTCTCTGAAAGGAAAAAGAAACCTTCTGTATATTTGACTTACCTCGCATGGCGGTCTACATAAATGCAAACGGTATCAATCAGGTTGGGGTTAAACAGAAAGGGTACAGGTTCTAACTCAGACCTGCTAAATGAATTTAAAATCACATCAAATGACATCATGCTATTTGAAAATAAACAAACAAACAAACAAACAAACAAATAACTTCTGCATTTCCACTAGGGGGCGAAATAGAGCAGGAAATGCAGGAGCATAAACTTCACTGCTAAAATGTATGATGTATGATCTTGAAGTAAACGCAGTTCGAGTATATACTGTATACACTGAGCATTTAACACAATGATGCAATATGTGGAAAGGATCGGGGGGCGGGGGGGTGGGGCGAATACTTATGCACACCACTGTGTGTGGTAAAGGCATAGTTTATTATTCTGCTTTTATGTACGTTTGTGCGTCGAGAAAGTTGTTTTAAGATCAATGCTGATGAACGGAGAGTGCAAGAAAGGAAGAGTGCTTGTGTAACGTGGCCTGTGAAATGTACAGGATCGTGCGTTAATATTTCGGTGGGGAATTAAATAAGTCGACGTATAAACCAAACGTATGACCTTCGGCATTACGTGAAGCCGCACTTACCGTGGAAGATGGATTCATGCAGATTAATGCGCGGTGCATAAAAATATCAGCTCCATCTTTCGAAAAACTGCTGCCGCATGTGATCTCTGCTTCGATTAAAAAGCGCCCTGCGCACATTACATCTCTTCTTTAATCGCGGCGACTGTTACTGTGTCAGCCGTGTTGGGTTATTATAAAAGGGCCCTAGTCATGTGACCCGTGAAAAAACCAGCATGCTAAAAAAAAAAAAAAAAATGTTAAAATAAAAAATAAATTTAAAAACCCGGGGCTCGTTTTTTTTACAGATATATTTTGGGTGAATCTGTGTTTTTAACAAACACTTAAAAATCTACAATCATTTCATCCATCAATCATCAATCAAGAATCAGTAGAATCGATGTTGTGATTTAAACACGGCCGAGTTTTACATCATGTCCGTGTGCAGACTGCAAATCTTAGCTGTTTTTTTCCATGTGTGTGTGTGTGTGTGTGTGTGTGTGTGTGTGTGTGTGTGTGTGTGTGTGTGTGTGCAGAACAGCACCCCCTACTGGATACAAGCTCACTACAGCGCGAGAGCGAATGGATGCATGAGATATATACGACTCGGTTCTGTTCGGGTAGCTTGGCCTACGCATGTGAAAAAGTGTTGGCGCTCGCATAGGGGCTTAAAGATTTGCTTGAAAATCTGACTCACCCGTTCGGTCATGCTCATCTGCTTCCAGCAACTCGGCACAGAAACCTGCGGCGGGGAAGATAAACAGTGTACGAGAGTCGTTGTTGACGCTTGTTGTATTATTGTTATTCTTATGAACAGTTTAAGTCTCTTTCGCAGTTAAGCATCGCACACGACTTTCATCCCATCAGGACTGGATGCTGAGGAAACCTTTCTTTCCCCCCCGAACAACTGTATGTACAAAAAGCTTTTTCAAATTCTAATTTTATTGGTCACGTACACAGTCAAACACAGTCGATATGCAGTGAAACACGCAGCTTATACGACCGCTTGTGACCTTTAAACACAAATTAGCGATAGAAATAAAAATTAAAAATGAATTGGGGAATGGAAATGAACAAAATATAGAGAAGAAGATAAGAACGGAATATAAATATAGGATATAGTAAGAAATAAATAAATAAATAAAAAACCTAGCTGTACAAAATATACACAGTGATGACTGTAAAAATGTGCAAAATTCCGAAAAATGAAATGGATATAAATGTCCAGAAAGTATGCAGAAATGAAATGTGTCCCAGACTGTCCAATGTGCATGAGTGAACAATGTATAATGTCCATAAATGGACTATATTGTCAGTTGTGAGGAATGTCCGTAAAGTGCCGTGTGCAAAAGGATGTTTTCTAGTCGTGTGTGATGTGTGATCAAACGTGTATCGTTTCAGAATATTAATATTAGTAAAATGAATCATTTCCTTTGATGTAGTTGTCATTATCCATTTCTATTCATGTTTCCCTGGTTAGTTAATATGGGTTTATATACAGGTTGACTGTATACACAGATACTGTTTTTCACACCCACTTTGCAGATGTGCACCTCCGTACAGTATACTATATTTTATATATATATATTTTTTTTTTCATTTTTTTTTTTTCATATTCTGCTGTGTTTAATATACACATTCATTATTTATTCTTTTCTATACCTATATTTACTTTATTTTTTCGTGGCACTCATTGGTGACGGTAAAGGAAGAACATCCTTGTACGGGGGAACACGTCTCTTTACTATGCAAATGACCAAAATGTTTTTTTTACTTAAAACATATTGATCCTAAAAGACAAATGATGGCTTGTAAATTCTACATATTTTGAATTATTGCATGACTTTTAAAAGAAAAAAAAGACAAAAAGAATGGGTTTCTTCTGCTTCTTTGTTGTTGTTTAACGGCGGTTGAAATCGAGTAGGCTGCATTACCACTTCTTCCCTGGTTTTGTCCCTTTGTCTGCTTTAAACCCGGCACTTCCACACACACTCTGTCTTCTCTACACTTTCCCTCTCAGTCCCTGGCGCATTTTAAACTATTTATGGATTTTGTATATTTTACTAAACCATCTATGCTTTATTACAGCATTTCCTCTCATGTCCCTACGACGTTAGTTAGACACCATGTAGCAATAAAACTTCCCTCAAATATATTTCAAGGGCGTCCCGGTAGGTTTGTCCAATTTGTTTTATTTTCTTTCATCTAATTATCTGATCACGATCAGCAATGATAATTAGATGATGTTAATAAGCTGTACAGAACGTCCTTTACGCATGATTATTAATAAACTGGTGCTTCCATTTACATGTCTTTCAATTATTTCTTTATAGGTGAATAAATAAATAAATAAATAAATAAATAATCAATTCCGTCCTTCACCTGGCCTTCACTTTTTCCTTCACGGCCAAAAGGTGGTGGACACATGACCTTCAGCCAAGCGGTTCAGAGGTCATTAGAGGAGCACAGAGTGTCGAATCTATTAACATAGCAATGGAGAGCCATATCTTTGTCCTCACCTCGCTGGTCACATGACACACACAGACACAATGATTGACAGAGCGGCTCTACGTCTGTGGGGCTTCGGAGCAAATGGCCCAGGGTGAACCTTTCACAGATCAAACAGATGAATTTTACAGCCCTAATCTTCCCTAATCTGTGGCAATTGTCACTAAGCGCTGATAACACACACATGTGCTTAAAAAAAAAAAAACACACACACACACACACACACACACACACACAACGTCATCGATCCATCATCTATAATTCATCCTACATCAGATCTGTTTCGAGCACTGCCACACTAAGGGCGACACCGCATCCTGAGAAATCGATCTAATTATCTGTAAGGGTTAGAGTAATCATCATCATCATACGAGCTCAAAATGATGAGTAAACAGTAAAGTTCTGTCCTCCGATCTACAATAAACAAAAGACATCCGACTTCCGATTAACCCAATCCACAGCTACGCGCGTCACATTTACAGATCGTATAAATACAAGAGAGACGGCTTCTTCCCTGCAGAGCCGGGTATCTGACGTCCATCACGGCATACCGGTCCGGGCTCGATGTATGAGGGAGCGATCAATGGAGGTGCTTGTGGAATTGAACGGACTTTAAATGGTCCTTAACGTGATTAACCTCCGCCCTCGGTGTCCTCTGCGTCCCCTCGACCTCGCGGCCGTGTCTTAGAGCTGACACCGGGGAATCAGTGTGACAGAAGTGAGCACCGATCAGATGGAAAACATGCATGGGAGCATTTAAATCATTATTGTCGTCATCCCTAGGGGTCTACAGACAGACAGACAGACAGACAGACAGACAGATAGACAGATAGATAGATAGATAGATAGATAGATAGATAGATAGATAGATAGATAGAAAGATAGATAGAAAGATAAATAGATCAGTGCTGGGGTCACGCAACTGTCCCCATATGAGGATCTTACAAGAATATAATCAAAACGTAGTTTGAGACAAATTTTATATCCTCAATCAGATCTCGAGGAGGTTAAATAAATCTGAAAAGTGACGGGTCTGTGTCTTATTAGTTTTATCCTAATAAATTATAATAATCTGTTTTATTTTTCCAGAAATAAAAATGCACTTCTCCTAATCTTTTATAACTCGACTCGGTCTGTATTGAGATTCCATTAGTATCACTATTTTATAAATATCCTGATTCGAAAGAAATTTTTAGCACTATTCTAAGCAAACTTAGCAAATATAGTTTATAAATAGTTTAGAGCACCACCTGTAGGATCATAGAGGTACTGCAGAATTTTAGCACCTGAAATGCAAACAGATTAAAAAATAAATGAAATATAACTTTAAATGAAATAAAATTTTAAAAATTTTAAATTGTGAAGTGCCACACAGAAGAATCGCAATACATAACTGAATTACACCAAACTATTTATGGTTGTGTGTGACCAATAATTTGAAAATTAAATTATAAGGACCCTGATAGTGATTATATCAACTTACATATGATCTTACATATGATACATACATAATTAATAGTTTGGATTTAATCCCTTTATATGCATACTGTGTTTGTTCCAGGTTTGCCTTCTGAAGCCTGAGATACACGGGACACGAGATCATTGTGTCTGACGAGACTTCCTGCATGAACAGCGTAATCAGCTCTCAGGCTTTTTTAAACAACCTCTGACCTCGAGCAACGCGATATGTACGGTAAATAATTCCCTTCTGATTAGAAAATATATTGTACAGATAGATGTTTGGGTCTGAATTCGGATTTAATGTCCTTGGTAAAAACAGCGAATGATCCGGAAACATGGGTGACATTTTGTAAGATATCATTTTGATTGTTATGGCGTATTACAAAAAGGTTGAATACTGTTTAATAAGCCTGTAAAAGTGTGAAACTAGGGTTACTGTTCATATTCTGTATACACTTCTGGCCAAGTCCCACATGCTAAGATTTCTTTGACCTTTAGAACACACCTCGCCCAGGAATATGGCCGTGCCATCAGGGAAGAAAAGAAACCTCCACTGATGTGATAACTCTGTGATCCAGTACATTCAGGTGGTCAGCTGACTTCATGTTATTTCCACATAACGTTGCTGAGTCTCGACCTGAGCGACTGAAGCAACTCCAGATCATAACACAGTCTCCAGAGGCTTGTACAGTGGACACTATGCATGATGGGTGCATCGCTTAATGCACTTCCTTCTTACCCTGACACGCCCATCACTCTGGAATAGGATCAATCTGGACTCATCAGATCTATATGACCCTAGCAAATACAAGCCTGTTTTCTGATTAGTCTGACTAACAAATTGGTTTTCTAATACACACACAGCTGTTTAGTCCCAATCCTAAAGTTAAAGTTCCACCACCAAGTTTCCCCTGTTGTGCCCTTAAGCAAGGCCCTTAACCCTAACTTGTTCAAATGTATCATGAGGTTTAAACAAATAATAAAATTAAGTCACTCCAAATAAGGGCATCTTCCAAATGCCATAAATGTAAAATATCCCTGCTCCTTTTTAGTAGGCTGGGGTCAGAGCGCAGGGTCAGCCATTATACAGCACCCTTGGAAGAAAAGTGTCAACTGCCTGAAAGACTACTATGCTTTAATTGTGCATGGAAATGTCACTATTAAACATAGCTCTGGTTTTAACTGTTGATTTTTTTTTATACAACACAACTTCACCAAGAATCTCCAATCAAGATTTTTTCCACATTTCTTCCACAAAGTTGACAGCACTATCCTTCCAAGTTTTTCCATGTGTTGAACCTAGTTTGAAATCATTTTAAATCTCCTTAGTTGTTTTCTTTGCTTGATGCAGCCAAATAATGTCACCATGGTGAAATGGTGACCCTTTTTTTGTTTGTTTGTTTGTTTGTTTGTTTGTTTGTTTGTTTTTAAAGCTAGTCTTAGAGGTGGGACAATAATTGCACACCGTTCACACTACATCACTATTTATTTTATAGCACAAGCCACTTTAAGTACAAAACACTTTAAATTCAAATTCAAATTTTATTTGTCACATACACAGTACAATATGCAGTGAAATGCTTATTATTATTATTATTATTATTATTATTATTAGTTTATAGCATACTTGCACACCTCTCTATTTATATTCCATATTTTTCCATAGGCTTCACCTAGGCTTTATTATATTTCTTATATCAGATATATTTTTTTTTCTACATTTGCACCCAGGTTTTCTTATTTTCTTATTCTCTTATATTTTTTAAAAATATTTTTATTTTCTGATATTTTTCTCATTGTATATTTTTACTGTACATATATTTTATTCTTTTATTCTTAGTTAAATCTATTCCTACGTTCTTTGTTATATTCTTTTAGTGTAAATGGTCTTAAATAGTTTTTATTCTAAGGTCACGGGCAGTCGCCTAAGCATTTCACTGCATATCGTACTGTGTACGACTGTGTATGTGACAACTAAAATTTGAATTTGATTTGAAGGTGGTGGTATTTCTAGCCTGTTTTTTATTAGACATTTTATTTAAAAACAAAATACATACATACACACATACATATGTTTGTTTGTTTGTTTGTTTTTAGGAGCTGTCTCCATCCTGTTCTATCCTGCAGACTGGAGGTGTGTTTCCATGATTAGTAATATTGAAACTGATGTCGAGATTCAGTCCAATTTCCCAGCATGCATTTCACTTCACTATTGTGTGTGTATATATAAGGGATGCTTTTTTTAAATGCAGTATTTTGGCAGCACATTCCTGAGCGCTTGTGAACGTGTCAAGTGGGGGGGTTGAAAAGCTTTGGCCAAGTTCAAAAGTTCACTGTTTACGACCTGCTTTGGGTGAGCTGAGCCAAATAAAATATCTACAAAGACACACAAAAACAAACAAACAAAAAAACTTTTCTGTTAAAAGCATTTGCCTGTGCAAAGATAAATATTCTGTAACCAATGGCAACAAGGTAACGTCAGCGTCACTGAGCAGCGCAAAATATCACTCAAAATCACTCAAAATACCCACGCAATTAAGTGAATTACTGCAGTTTTACTCCACATCATTATTTAACAATAATAAACAATCATTAAAAAAAAATAACATAACATGCCAAAGTGTAACCGTTATTTTCAAAACACACATTTCGCTACATTTAAACCTTATACAATGTAACTGTCAAAAAAGAAACAATTCCCAAACGTCATACCGTGAACGTTCCTCGCTGTGCTGCAAGTTCTCTCCGACAAATCAACTCCGTTCACTCGGTCCACCATGTCTCTTGCTTTATTTGCGAAAAACTCTCAGAAATTTACATTTCCTGCCAAGAAACAGAAAAAGAAAAAAAAATTAACAAATCTAACACATCAAACTTCTAAACGGGGCAAAAAAAAAAAAAAAACCGTCAGTCGCTAAACAGGACGCGCACAGATGCCTTAGACATGAACTGTAGCATCTTTCTCCCCGCTGAGCCGCTCTCAGCCAATCAGGGTGAGCCCCGAGGGTCACGTGGAGCACCGATGCATTCTGGGTATTGTAGGAGCTTAAAAGTTCGTGCATAACTTGACGGCATAACATAACATAAATAGAAAGAAAAAAAATCTATTATTATGCAATAATTTGTAAATAAAATACTTGTTTATCCATTCATCATTCAAAATACAATATCGAAAATATACTAGTCATATTTTAAAGCATTTCGCATTTGAGTTAATAAATATAGTTCAGGGCTTAACTTATTAAATGAAAAAGGATGTAATATTACTATAGTAAATATGGTAAAGTATAGTATAGTGCAATGTACAGTGTATAGTATACAGGTATAGTATACAGTACAGTATAGTTAGGCTTTTAACTGACACAAAAATCCACAGTTTAATATACTGTAACATAACAACTAGAAATAGAAATCTATTATTATGCATATACTGTATATTTTTTTTAAATAAAATACTAGTTTATTCATTACTTATTCAAAATAAAATATTTATTACATATTATTATTTTTTGAGTATTTGGTTCATGAGTAAGTAAATATAGTTCATGGTTTAACTTATTAGATGAAAAAGACATCTCAAGTATAGGGATATTTCAGGACATAATATTGATAGATAAATAGTATAGTATAGTATAGTATAGTATAGTATAGTATAGTATAGTATAGTATAGATATTAATTGACAAAGACCAATATATTAATATGTACTCTATATAGTATAATACTATTCAATACTCTTCTATACTATACTAATACTAAAATTAAAGTTAAATGTAAATGTAATGTAAATGTAGTATATTTATGAGAAAAGTGTATTTTGTTAGCACACATACTGTAAATAAAATCCTAAATTTAATAAATGTCATTTTAAAAGCAATTTTAGGTAAATTATTACGTTTTATTTTTAATCTTCACTAATGTTGTGTGTGGACCGTCTGTTGGCATATTTTATAATATTGTATAGTGGTCAGAAGAAGCTATATTTAATGACAATCTTAATATGTCTTATGTTCCTGTGTGATCCAGGATCATTTGGGGAAAATAAAACAAACAAACAAAACAACTGGTTGTGTCATTTTGACTCAGCAGTCTGTTTATTTTTGGGGGAACTTTCTGGATTCTTCACTTCTGACTGGATCAGAACATGTTCAGATTTTGCACTCAGTATTTTATGGTAAGCTAATGTGAATTTTTACTTACTTTTTTTTGTAAGTTGTGGTAGGAACAAGCACATTTTATTGTTGAAAATAAATGCTTTGATATGGGGTGTGGGCTAAATGTTTTTTTTTTTCTCATTCTGTTTTTTTTTTATTTAAAAAAATAAGAAAAACGCATGTTGAAAACAAGCTACTGTATATCTGCATCCTTTTGAAATATTCAGTATTCATTATTCGCATTAAATCCATACGTAGCTGCATGTAATTCACAAAAATGCTTGACTTAAATGTTAGTTATATTGCAAAACTAAAGTATGTTTTGCTCCTTGGGGGTGAGACAAGACCATTCCAAGTTTTTTTTTTGTCTTTGATATTATTGTTCTTGTTAATGTCATTTTAAAAGCAAATGAAATACTAGGTAAAGTAATAGTTAAATAACTAATTTTAAAAAATTTAATAAATAGTTAATATATTAAGATACATAACTCAAAAACTTCTACATAAAAAGCTTAAAATTTGTATTAAATGCAAAAAAATAAATGCAATTCAAATCAGATTTACAGGGGCCTCTTGATTTTATTGTTTTACAGAGTGTGTTTATGTTAAATTTATTTTCACATAAATACCGTGAATACATTTTCACCTTGGAGTTATATGGTTCTGTCTGACATTTTTGTCAATATTTATGTATTCGCATTTTCTTATTCTGTGACAATCTATTTACATTATGTGAAGTTGTGTACATTTTGGGACTTTTTGGAAACAAAATGGTTTTATCTACTGAATCAAATGGAATGTGTCAACCCAGCAAGAGTTAATTTTACCCACTGGTTGGGCCAAATAAAATAACCCAGCACTTGAGTAACACTTGACCCAGCATGAGTCCCACTGGTTGGGTCAAATGAACAACCCAGAATTCTGGGTTAAATGGTTAAACCCAGCACTTGGGTCAAAACAACATAGCATGTGTTCTGTCCAATAGTGAACCAGCGGCTGGGTTATGGTTGGGTTGTTTTTTAACAGATTTTAGAGTGTATTATTGTGTACTTTTTTTTTTTTTAATACAATACTTGTTTTTTCTCATTCATATATAATATTACTACTACTACTACTACTATTATTATTATTATTATTATTATTATTATTATTATTATTATTTGAGAATGTTTGGTGCAAATATATAATAAACAACTTAGGTTATATAAGGTTTAACTTATAAGATAGAAAGGGTCATCTCAAGTATCATGATAGTCCAGGGCATAATATTAATGACAGTATTTAGGCACTAGAAAAATAATAAACTTTCATTTTATTAAACATATAAAAATAAAAAAAAGATTTACATCAGATTTATCACTAATTTTATTATTATTATTATTATTATTATTATTATTATTATTATTATTATTATTGTGTTGTTTCAGTAAATACTAAGAAGGAACAAGATCATTATATATATATATATATATATATATATATATATATATATATATATATATATATATATATATATATATATATTTGCTAAAAAGTTAAGCTTTTTTATTTAAATGCTGTATTCTTATTCACTTATAAATAACTATTTACATTTCAATTAGTTCTTCTATTATTGTTCTTCCATAATTATTAATGCCTTTATTTTAATGTGTGTTGTAACTGATATACATGTTTCATTTAGTAACATGCATAGTATAACATACTGTAGGTTAAAGGTATAAAGATTATTCAGGTTAATTTTTTAAATATACTGTAAGCTAGAAAATCGCTTTATATTCATTTTTGAATTTGCAGGGTAAGTAACCTTTTATAAACTTTCAGGTGATGGCAGAATTTCATCACAGAAGCGAAGCAGTAACTCTCTGAAAGCATCTGAACTTGAATAAATGCAAAAAATAAAAATAGGAATGAAAATTAAAGATTGAACTCATCTTGTAAGCACATGATTGTTTGTAATTCTATAACCAATCATCCAGTAGTGACCCAGCGGATCCCACTGATGTTTTTCTTTCCTGGATATGTTTTGCTCATGTCACACTTCCATAAGGCAGATTACCTTGCTATATTTATCCACAATTTATTTTAAAATCATTCAGAAATAATACGCTCGAGGTATGAGTGTGGTGTTCAGAAACACCCAGACATCCATGAAACATAGACAGTGGGTCAGTGACTTTGTTATATCGTGTTAATTACGAGGCACATTATTGAAGTAGTTATGTTTTGGGGTTCAAAGTCAACTTAGAAGAAGAGGGTTTTACACATTACATCACAGTGGAACTATTTTCTTCACATATTCCAACTGCTTAGGAAGCTGGGGTCAAACACAGGGTCAGCAATGACACAGCACCCCTGCAGCAAAGAGGATTATGGGTCATGCTCAAGGGCCAGCTTTGCAGCACTCTGGCTTGAACCCCAGGCCTCCTGGTCAGTAACCCAATAAGCCCCAATCCTAACCTAATGTGTCAGGGAAAGATCAGCAAAAGGCTCAAATTAATAATTAGGGGGATTTATTTGAAAGCTAAATGAGTCCCTGGCTACACAGTGATTGAAAACCAGTGACGTACTGTTAGTGACACAGGGGGACACATGGGGTAGCAGCTGCCACCCTTGAAATAAACCTTGCTGCCTAAAAAGGCTGTTTCAAACTATACATGGTTTAAGCAATCATCCAGAGGATCTCACATTCAGCCACCAGGAAGCATTTTAAGGAAGTATTGGTAATCCTGGTCACGCATCAATTCTTCATGCATGCTATAATATGCGCATTTTAAGAGTTCAAATCATTCCCATATTCCAATAGTGGTAAAAATGTACCCTTTATAAAATGATCACTTTACTTCTACCTGACAGATCCAAAAACCCTGCCTCACCTTTAACACAAACCCGGGAAGGCTTCCATATAACCACTTTTTTTCTCTTTTTTTAAAAATCAGCGTTTACCTACAGTATGCTGTGTTGCCTTAACTTAATTATAAGGGTTTTCATTTGAATGTATTTGGACTGTGGGAGGAAACCGGAGTACCCCGAAGGAAACCCACCAAGCACAGGGAGAACACGCATGCACACAGACTCCGAGACGCGGATCGAACCCTTGGCCCTGGTCCTAACCACTCTGCCAGCATGCCACCTCCCCCGTGTTTCACCTGTAGATGTAAACCACAACAAATAAGGTTCGTAAATAATGGCACACTATTTATTTATAGCACTGGAACAGCCAGTTCCTTATTAGGAGTGATTAGGGGGGAAAAAACTTGATGACTTCATTCAGACGGACATGTGATTTCCTTTATTGCCCTGTATATACAGAGTCAGCAACAACAAAAAAATTATACACACTTTTAAAATAAAACAGATTGATATATATTATAATAATATAATATTAATAATAGTGTGTGTCAATGTGTACGTATAGCAATACATTTAGTATTAAAATATTTAGTATTAAAAGTTTTTCTACATTTTTTTTTTTTTTGCTGACTCTGTGTGTGTGTGTGTGTGTGTGTGTGTGTGTAAATTCCGTAACGGGAAAAAGTGGCAGAGACAATGTTTGCCCACTTCAGGTTGTGTGGTGATTTTGTCACGAGCTTTACGATCAACGCGGAGATTCCAGATTTCTCAAACTCCGCCCACTTCCTCAAATTTTCCATCAGCGTCGAACTCGCACCCGCGCGCGCGCAGGCACGCGCACTTTCGAGGCTCTGCGCTGGGGACTGGATCCTGCGACGCGATGCTGCACCTGATCCTGCCGGTGCTCGCGCTGAGTTGCGCGAGCGCTGCAGGGCTTCCTCGCGGAGAGACGCCGAACGATCGGCCGGTGATCGGTGTGTATAGTGTGTGTGTGTGTGTGTGTGTGTGTTGACGCGTAGTGCTGGTGCAAACATTAAACCCGCGTGACATTACTGTGCTTTATAATAATCATAATCATAATAATACTGACAATGCAACATTTTGAAGATATGTCTATTGATAAAATAAAAATGTGGCATGTCCTGGCAGCACGAAGGCTTAGTGGTCGCGTTGCACCTCCAGGGTCCGGGTTCGATTCCTGCCTCTGAGTGCATGGAGTTTGGTGGGTTTCCTCCCTCAAGAAAAAAAAAAAAGTTACTGTATAAGTTTCTATAATAGCAATTTGCATAAACTCCAGAATGCAGAATGTTATGAAGATTGATCAGATGAATTGCGTAGTCCTTCACTGCCATGAAAATTAACTTAATCCTGAAAAAAAAACTTTCCACTGCATTTCACTGCTGTCATTAAAGGAGCTGCTGAGATCATTTCAGTAATCGTTGTTAACTCAGGTGAGAATGTTGACGAGCACAAGGCTGGAGATCATTATATCGGGCTGATTGGGTTAGAATGGCAGACTTGACATGTTAAAAGGAGGGTGATGCTTGAAATCATTGTTCTTTCATTGTTAACCATGGTGACCTGCAAAGAAACGCGTGCAGCCATCATTGTGTTGCATGAAAAGGTATTTACACAGGCAAGGATATTGTGGCTACTGAGATTGCACCTAAATCAACAATTTATAGGATCATCAAGAACTTCAAGGAAAGAGGTTCAATTCTTGTTAAGAAGGCTTCAGGGCGTCCAGGAAAGTCCAGCAAGCGCCAGGATCGTCTCCTAAAGAGGATTCAGCTGCGGGATCGGAGGGCCACCAGTGCAGAGCTGCTCAGGAATGGCAGCAGGCGGGTGTGAGCGCATCTGCACGCACAGTGAGGCCAAGACTTTTGGAAGATGGCCTGGTGACAAGAAGGGCAGCAAAGAAGCCACTTCTCTCCAAAAAAAACATCTGAGGACTGGGACAAAGTCATACTCTCGGATGAAGCCTCTTTCCCATTGTTTGGGGCATCTGGAAAAAGCTGAGCGCTACCATCAGTCCTGTGTCATGCCAACAGTAAAGCATCCTGAGACCATTCATGTGTGGGGTTTCTTCTCATCTAAGGGAGTGGGCTCACTCACAATTTTGCCCAAAAACACAGCCATGAATAAAGAATGGTACCAAAACAGCCTCCAACAACAAAAACTTCCAACAACCGTTTTGGTGAAGAACAATGCATTTTCCAGCACGATGGAGCACCGTGCCATGAGGCAAAAGTCATAACTAAGTGGCTCGGGGACCAAAACGTTGACATTTTGGAAACTCCCCAGATCTTAATCCCATTGAGAACTTGTGGTCAATCCTCAAGAGGCGGGTGGACAAACAAAAACCCACTAATTCTGACAAACTCCAAGAAGTGATTATGAAGGAATGGGTTGCCATCAGTCAGGATTTGGCCCAGAAGTTGACTGAGAGCAGCCCAGTCGAATTGCAGAGGAAACTTTTGCAGAGGAAATTGCACATTTAAGCTGTACACATAAATGTAGATGTAAATTTTCCTTCACAGGTATTTTAACTCAGGAAGTTACGGACCCTAATCTACGACTGTATGGGAAAACCTACATCCCCTCTTCTTATGTGAAGTACATCGAGTCAGGTGGGGCCCGGGTGATTCCTATTAGGTATGTCCGCACATGCTTCACCACCTGAACTTGCTCACAGCGTCAACTCGCAACCTTTTAGATGTTTGTCCCGGAGTTCAGCAGGTCGCCGTATGTGATTTACGTTCCAGGTTAATAAGATTGACATGAAATCTATCAGCCGTATATACTGTACAGTGAAATTCAATTCAATTTCATTTGTATAGAAGTGCAAAGAAGCGCGTTACAGCATCAAAATCAAATGAATTGAATTATCACCATTTCAGCAAGCGTCTCCAAGTTTGGCATGTTTATTCTGTTTATACTATACATTTATTAAAGTCTTATTCACAAACCTTTTTTTTTTCTTTCTTCTCCATTCTAGACTGAATCTGACCAGAGAACAACATGAAAAAATCTTCAGGTCAATCAATGGGTAGGTCATCGCTTCATCCTACCTTTCAGAGACAAAAGAAGAAGAGTGAGCATACTCTTCCTCAGCTCCACAACATCGACAAGGTTAATTAGAAAGCACCCTCTTTCCAACGATGATTCACATGAGTGACTTATATGATTAGCGTCTGCATGACTCCCCCCGAGTAACTTAGTCTGATATTTAGTCTGGACGTAGTTAGTGCAAACATGAAGCATGATTCACCAGGATGTTAATTAGATTATAGAACAGTTATTTCCGACCGGGCTATCTGATTGGATGAGAGGCATTCCACTGATAAGAGTTCTGATAATAGTCAGTAACAGCACTGGGACGTTGAACCTTATCTATCACTCCCCGTCAGGGGTGTTCTCATGATCAATAAATACTCTGTAGAGCTAACTAGCGGCTAACACTTAAAGTCCCGGTTTGACTTGAACACCCCTGGTAGTTTCATAGAGTGTCAGATATCATTACGCTACATATTAAAGTAGTGATCAGGTAGTAACCCAGATAAATAACACTTTTGTTCAACTTTTAGTTGCGCGATTAACGTTGCATGGTTCTGTTCCCTGCGTCTGATAGGCTTATGTTCATCGGGGGTGTAGTGGATCTGGAGACGTCCGACTTTGCGCACACCGCTGGAATTTACTTCAGACTCGCTCTCAAGGTAAAGAACGTGCAAGCGCTTGACTCATGCTGGTCAAATGATCTGACTCGGTGAAAAGAGTCGGAATTTCCACGCGTTCATACTTCCTCATGTAAAGCCATCTGATACGATTTTGGTCGAATAGTCCCCATTATCTGTACTAATGTCTATAAACAATGTATTGTGTGGCTCGTCAGCCGTTTAAAAAGAGGAACGACCCCGGTAGGTTCGCTGTGTTGCTTCCTATCATTGTGGGAATCTGTTTCACTGTGTTTCAGGCCAATGATGAGGGCGATTACTTCCCTATCTGGGGAACATGTCTGGGGTTCGAGCTGCTCACGGTGCAGGTGGCTGGAAAGAACCTGCTGACCAATACCACGGCGAACAACATCTCGATGCCCTTGAACCTCACCGCAGGTACATTTAGCACTACAGAGTGGCGCAGCACAGAAAGCTCACGATGACCCAAGATTGGCTAGAGCGACTAACAATTAGCTGTGTGGGAGGGGCATACACGCTCTCTCTCACCCTCTCCTGTCAATCACAGAGACAGCGTGCCAATCATGGGTATTTGTGACCTCATTCATGTGTAAGAAATCCTAATTCCAAGTTGAAACTCTTTCACAGAGGCCCGGTCCAGCCGCATGTTCGCGAGTTTTCCTCCAGAGCTGGTCAAGGCGCTGGCAGAGGAACCGCTCACTGGGAATTTCCACAACTACGGCGTGACCGAGCGGGTGCGTGACTCGAGCAGCGCGAGCATTTGCAGCGTTTCACGTACAATACGCGCAGCATTTGAATCATAACTCTGTTTCTTTTCAGGTTTTTGTAGGAAACGAGAAACTGAGCAGCTTCTTTAGCGTACTGTCCACCAACGAGGCGAAGAACGGCGCTGTCTTCGTCTCGACCATGGAAGGTATCGAGCGCAGGGTCCCGTTCACGTTCTTTTTAACGAATGACCTCCACGTTAGCTCGTTATCCCGGAGGACTTAAGAGGTCTTCTCCCGTTCTGATCTGTCCGCAGGGAAGCGGTACCCGTTCTACGGCGTCCAGTGGCATCCAGAAGTCAACCGTTTCCAGTGGGATCCTCATTACAGTTTTCCTCATTCCAAAAACGCAGTCCACGTGTCCTCACTGCTGGCCCAGTTCCTGGTGAATGAAGGTAACGTCTAGCTACAGCGCAGTGCCTGGCCAAAGTATCCATACTCCTTGAACTTGTCCGCATTTCGTCATGTCAAAAGACAGAACGCGAATGCATTTTATCGGGATTTTGTGTGCAAGACCAACACAAAGTGGCACGCAATTGTGAAGTCGAAGGCAGTTGGTTCCACTGGATTTTAGGAGAATCGGAGTCAAGGGGGCTGAATACAAATGCACGCCACACGTTTCAGATTTTTATTTGTTAAAAAAAAAAAAACTTTAAAAATGTCCTTCCTGGGCCTCCGAGTGGCGCAGTGGTTAAAGCGCTCGCCCTATCATCCGGACATCGCTAGTTCGAATCCCGGGTGGTGCTGTAACCTCTCGCAGCCGGAGGTCTAGAGAGAGCTGATTGGCCGAGCTCTCTCAGAGGGGAGGGATGAGAGGTACATAGTGCTCCCACATTAATCACGGCGCTACAGCCAATCAGGGGCGTCTGTGAGCTCGCGCAGCGGAGGGAGCGGATAGCGCCAACGGTGCGCGAGCGAGCAGTTCGAAAAGATGCGGTCGGCTGGCGTCACGTGGTTCGGAGGAAACACGTGATAGCCTTCGGGCTGAGTGGTAGTAGTAGCCTTAATGTGGGAGCCCCCTAGTGACGGGGAGGAATTGGACACGACTAAATTAGGGAGAAAATCGGGGGAAAATCCAAAAAAAAAAAAAATGTCCTTCCACCATACCATCATGTGCCAGTGTTGGTCTGTCACATAAAAAAAATTATGTTTGTGGTTCTAACAGGGTTCAAGGGGTATGAATACTTTTGCACTCTATCTATCTATCTATCTATCTATCTATCTATCTATCTATCTATCTATCAGTTTGTCTATATTTTTGTTGATTTATTTGTCTGTCTGTTTTGCCTGTCTCTATGTCTGGCTATTCGTCTGCTACAGTAGCTATGTGTGTCTACGTGTCTGAATGCCTGCGTGCATGTCTAACTGCCTCTCTGTCTGGGTATCCATGTGTCCGTCTACAGATTTGTCTTTATGACTAAATGCTTTTTGTCTACCTCTGTCTATCTTTCTGACTTTTTTTTTTTTTTTTGGTCTGTCTGGCTGGCTCCTGCCGTTCTGTCTGTCTATTTTTTATTTATTTATTTATTTATTTATAATAACTCACACATTCTAAATAATTCAATCTCATAAGACCGCCTGTCTGCTTGTCTGTTTGTATCGCTGGCTCATCTTCACCCCAGCTCACCTCTGTCTCTCTTCTGCGTCTGCAGGACGGAGAAGCTCTCACCACTTCAGCCAGCCAGAGGAAGAGAGTCAAGCTCTCATATACAACTTTAATCCTGTTTATGCAGCAAACTTCAGTGGATATGAACAAATCTACTTCTTCTAAAAATGGAAAGTTGACAATCGTTCCTTGTTTTCATAAGTTGCTGTTCTTTTTTACGGGTTAATTAAATAATTGGAAATGTAAGAATCTTAATTTCCTTATTTTTTGGTATGTTCTCTGTATTTATAACTCAGAATGTTATGCTTTTGCATTAAACATTACAAGTGCTTTTTTTTTTTTTTTTTTACGATAAGTAGAGTTAACATACAAACTGAGTGGACCTCAATGTCACATGAGTAGATGTTCATACTTTATCCATACTTTTTACATTCCTTTTTTTATATACAGGGTGGACCAAAAGTAGGGATACAGTTACTTCATTATCTGCTTCACCTTCACAATCACGTTTTAGATATAAAAATTATTATCCCGAAGGTGGACTCTTTGAGCATTTGAGAGATAAAATGTTCAATGTAAAATGTCTAATATGTCATTATAATATGTAAAAAAAAAAAGAAAAAAAGTGTTGACTGTAACCCTACTTTTGTCCCACCCTGTATATAATTTTATTTTATTTTTACTTTCCTGCTCTACCAGAAGAGGGCAGCATTTAGCTTGCATAGGGAAATCAAGCACTTATCTCAGGAGATTATGGGCCTGATATCCATTTTATTATAAACAACCTGTTTAAGATTTAACACAATTTCAACAAAACTGTATTAAAAAAAAAAAATTAAAAAAAAAAGAGCAAGACCTGATTTCATCTTACGTTTAGCTAACAAAAAAATATTGCACTGAAAATGAGAATTATGTAATGCTGTAATTAGAATTGTAATAATAAAACTTTAAGATGCTAAACAAAAAAAAGTAAGTTTCTAATTCTAAGTTTCAATTCTATGGCTGCCAGTTTATTGCAGGGCAAGCATGCGCACACACACACACACACACACACACACACACACACACACACACATACACTCATTCACACAATACAGGCAACTTGATCATGCCAATTAGCCTAATCTGCACGTCGGTTTACTTTTGCCCTGGAGCTAGCTATGATTTATATACTCGCTATAAATCTCACTGCACTTTTTAGACATGCTATTTTGTAAAATGTCAGAAAGAGAGTGTGTATTTAATCACTTACATGTACTCCATGTGGGTCACTTTGTGTAATTGTAGCCTAGTTACTGTAATGCAATTATACAGTATAAAATGTCACAAATTATTCTACGCTGTTCATCAAGGGGAGTGTGGAAATGACTAACAAACACTCATTTCTAAAATTAAGAAAGTGTTTTAAGTGTTTAAGTGCCATCTCAGTAACAGTCATATGATGGTCCTGAATTGCTACCTGGCTGTTTAAGTTTGTTGAAAGAGTTTCAGTTATAAATGTGTTTAATAAGCCAGCTGCAGAAGGGTCTCTCGTGATGTGACATAAATAGAACTTAAGAAACATAAAAAAAAAAAAAAGCAAAGATCATGAAGCGTTTATAACTATCTGATGCGGAAAATGCAAAAAGAAAAAAGCAGAAGAGAAAACGTGTGTGTGTGTGTGTCGAGGGAGGATTTATCATGCCTGACCCTGTGCCCTGGCCTCAACCTCCTATCAAGCTGGGATATATAAAGAAAATATTACTGTCCTGTAATGTACAGTAACCTTCCATCCTTCCATCCAAAAACCTCTGAGGTCCAACTACGGACTGTGGAGGCCGATGGTGACCAGTGTATTTATTCCCATTTTTACAACCGTGGTAGGACCTCCGGTCACCATTCCTACACGCATTCACACACACACACACACACTACACACAACTTGGAAACGCCAATTAGTCTCACCTGCATGTCTTTTGAATGTGAGAGGAAACCGGAGTACCCAGTGGAAACCCACTAAGCACGGGGTGGGGGGGGGCTGTTGCAGGGGCATGGAGCCGATCCCCAGAGACTTAGGGCATGAGGCAGGGTGCCAGTCCATCGCAGGGCACACACACACACACACACACACACACTTGGGGCAATTTTGGAAGGCCAGTTAGCCTAATCTGCATGACTTTGGACTGCGGGAAGAAACCCACCAAGCACAGGGAGAACCTGCAGAACTTCATGCGCGCACCTACCTGAGGTGGGAATCGAACCCGGACCCTGGAGGTGCTAACCGAAGAAAAGATTTGAAAGGCTAAAATGTATCTAGAATAAGACGTTATTTTTCTTCAGCCTTTTAAGTAAATCGTACATTTGAATTTGTATTGTCTGAATATATATTTCAGTTGTTTAGAGCCTTACAGTATCTTGCTTTTTAATCTTAAAGTTTATGAAACTGGTCAAAGTCTGGGTCATACTGTCATTCGGCGACCTGCACGTGCACTTTACTCTGCCATGGCCCGGTCTGCGCGACCGTCCTGCGTTCGCGCACGCGCGTTGCCTCTCCGAACCGACTCGCCTCGAAAGAGTCGATCATCCCCAAACGATTCCCCGCTCATTCCTGCTGATCGCGCGGGTGCCCGCGTGTTTTGATGGCGTTTGTTGTTATTGTTGTTGTTGTTGTTTTTCCTGATGGCGGATTGAGACAGGATCAGAGATGTTAGGAATTCAGAGACAAGACAAAACTGAAAGCAAAAAAAAAGAAGGAAAAGAAAGCCGACTGGACTGGGACTGGATCTGATCTGATCTGATCTGATGTGATGTGAAGTGAAGTGATCTGGTTGGATCTGATGTGCTTTCGTGTGTGTGTGGTTTTCTTTCTTTCTTTGAACGCGGATGCTGAGAGAGCAGAACTTCGAGCTGTTTGGACTGCTCGGGTTTGAAAATCAGCATGGACGCGATGCACATCTGGATACACCTGGACCGATCAAAGGAAGATCAAAGGGAACATCAAAGTCGACGCGCCCTGGAAACAATGTCACGCCAGGACTGTTACATACAGGGCTGATCAACTGATGCAACCATTCCAGTGGTGTAACGGTAAGATCTAATCAGTCCCTCTGTCCCCCCGCCTTTCCTCTCCTTTTGTCCGTATGTCCTTGTCTTTTTTCTTTTTTTCTTTTTTTTTCACCGTTTCACCCTGCCTCCAAAATCACGATCATGATTCATGCTCGTGCGTAAGCAGGATCGACAAGCTCGTGGCGTCTGGTCTGATCGAGACAGAGATGTCTGTGCAGCGGTGTGACGGTCATCAACCATCCTGCAGAGTCTATCTCTCCATTCAACAAGCATGATGCGGTCAATCCAGGCCTGGTGGATCACTGGTCTCAATGATGACCTAATCCCTCTACCAGCCCATACCTTACTGTAGATCCTTATATCGGATTGATCTGATATTTACATCCTCTGGATCTAACGGTTTAATCCGGATCTTACCAGTTTGCGTGAATCCCCCCAGCAGACAGTTTGTTGGAAGTAGTGCAAATGATTTCCAGAGTCTTGCAAAATAAATAAATAAATCGTTCGATTATCTGTCACATGCCGTTTCCAGCAAAGGGAAATAATTTTTGTCACATATCTCAGAAGCTGTGGTCAGAGTTAACGGCCGGAATAGGGTTGACAGCCTTGCTCCTGGGCTCAACAGTGGCGACTTTGGTGGTGTCGGGGCTCGAACCCCTGACCTTGTGATCAATAACCCAGCCTTAATCGTTTGAGCCACCACTGCTCCCCCTTGAGAATCTCCAGGAGGGAATGATTTCCTATTGGTACCCCTATAAGTTTATATGCATTATACTACGATTAAAGCAGAAAGTGATGGTAGTGGTTAACCGGAGCACCCAGAAGAAATGCCACTGCCACCTTGCGCATCCAGGGTCCGGGTTTGATTCCCGCCTCGGCATCTGCGTGCACGGAGTTCGCGTGCACTCTCCGCGCTTAGTCGTTTTCTTCTCTGTGCTCCAGTTTTCTCCCACAGTCCAAAGACATGGAGATTAGGCTAATTAGTGTTCCTAAATACCCCGCCTTAGGATAGGGTTCAGGCCTCCTCATGACCCTGCATACAGGGCAAAGCAGTATAGACGACGATGAGTGAGTATAACAGGTATAAAGGTTTATATTTTTGCACTCATCCTGAAATATTGTTGGTTCTATAGTCAAATTGCACTCGTATGGTGGATGCTCGAAGTCCTCAGTATGAAATGTCTATAATTGTTTTGTGTGAGGGAATAATGTTTATCGAAGGAGTCTCCGGTGTCAGTGCCTTGTGATGCTTAGAAAACCCTTTTCCTCTTCAGGACCGAAGAGTTCACTCCTTCACTCAGAAGGCGTCCCAGTGGGCGTGGTCTCTTCTGGTTTAAATAGGAATCGTTGTCAAATTGCAAGCCAGTGTTTTAAGTTAATCGTTTTGTTTTTATTTCTAACATGTTACAAGCTGATCATCGTTGACCTTGAGAGGGTCAGCACCATAGACATGACATGTCTATCCTTTCTTTCTTCTCTTTCATATTTTGTACTAGTCTACAGTTTACAGCCTAGGGCTTATTTGTATTTTACACAGCCCATGTTCTGAGTATTCGTTGTGCTATGTATTTATCGTCTCACACGCAACTCGCATTCTTCTGTTCTTGCACTTTTTATAGCCTCCCGCTCTGTTAGGTGTTGCAACATCGTCCTGACGAAATGAAATTTTGTTCCATTGTATACAAACTGCGTATATATAGAGAGGAATCGCGATACAAAAACCCACTTGACTTGATTGCATCATTTAGTGCAGAACGTGTAACAGCACTTGATACACAGTATATTGAGAGCAGAACAGAAACGAATCGATTTACACGAAGATAATGAAGCAAGATCATACTAGAGGGAGTGCTGTTGTGCTGAATATCAGCATGGCTGCGATGCTGCTGTAGGCCTGATGGCGCGCCACAAACCGTTGTTGTCTTTTATACAACAGTGTCATCAACAGATTATGATTTGATCGTGGTTATTTTGCTCCACCAAAACAAATCCTTCCACAACTGGCAGAACTGAAGAAGAGCTGACAGTAGGTTTAAATTCGTATCGGTGCTGTGTAGCCAAACGGTGAAGAGAAATAAACCGTGGAGGTGGTGGACAGTCCCAATAATACGTCTCCACTTATTCCACTTTGGAATGTCAGCTCCGTTAACGCCTGGGTTCTGTGGGGTTGAATCCCAAACAGAGTTGAATGGAAAGCTCGAGCACTATGTAGGGTGGACAATCCCTTGTTCCACACACCAAGTAGTGCCCTTGATTAGGGGTTAGAGAGGGATTTGGGATTCAGCGACTTCGAAGCGATTCCTAAGGAGACACGGTATATTGTTCAAGATGACGTAGCGTTATCAGATGTGTTTTCCTGCTGAAAGTGCTTCTGTGACTGGTTATGATTATTTTTGTTCTGACATAATTTAAGACAATTCACTTTTTATTTCCCTGATATCAGATTGTTACAGTCCAGTTCATCAGAGCAAACGATATCACAATGTGTCTTTTATATTTCATACGCTGTTCATTCTACGGTTATCGAAAGCCCTAAGTAGACGCTTTACTTCTCCTGAGCTTTCAATATTTCATGGTTCTCGCTCTTGAAGCACAAAGGCATGTTTTTCATTCTCAGCCCTGTTTTTGTGTAACTAAGTGAACCACGGCGCAGCATAGCATAGCGACACACTGACTCATTAGCTCATTATATCATTGGTACTTTCCAAATATCTCCATTACGATGTACGCAGGAACATCACCAACCCCAACTGAAAGGACGTCTGGAACAGATTTGGCGCAAATAAGAAGCAGATTTCTTCTCTCCTGAAAGACAGAGCGGGTTCATATTCCGTACGTCAGAGTTGCCGGTCGTAATCTTGTGATCTGAACGTTAGGAGGCCGTTATAGTGCAGAGAGTCTCATCATGGCCAGGATGCATCTAATTGTTTTTTTTTTTTGTAATTGCAGAGCGCCGTCACCATGTTGAGATGTGAGAGCTGTTGTTAGAAAAACAGGGCCCCCCCCCCCCCTCGTGTTGTCTTGGTAACATGTCGGTGCCCTTGGTGATATAGGTCAACGATCACGACGGGCACAACGATTCACCGCGCTTCATGAGAAACTCCCTGACCGAGATCATCACAGCTGTACAGTGTAAATGCGTGTTATGGAAGGCTACTTCAGGCTGCATGTGAAAAAAAAAAGTAGTTATCATGCAAAAAAAAAAAAAAAACCCAGCTAAGGAGATTTGACATTACTAGAATTGGATTCAAAAACTGTTTGACATATTTTCCAAACGTGGAAGGATGGTGCTCTCAATGTGGCAGGAATGTGATCAGAAAAAAACAAAAAAATCATAAAAGTTGCATTGTATTAACAAAAAAAAAAAAAAAATCTATGTTTAATGGTGAAAGTAAGAGCATTTTCATACACATCCACAATGTGACGAGAACGTAAATACAGATTAAAGACTGGATTTTGGAGAAGGTCATGTGACCTGATGAGTCCAGATTGAGCCTACTGTATTCCAGGGTGATGGGCGCGTCATGAAGCGATGCTCCCATCATGCATAGCGTCCGCTGTACGAGCCTCTGGAGACAGCGTTATGATCTGGGGTCGCTTCAGTCGCTCCGGTCGAGACTCGGCAACGTCATGTGGCAATCACATGAAGTCAGCTGCCCACCTGAATGTACCGAATCACCAGCACATCACATCCGTGGAGGGTTTTGTACATCTGTACATTGTGCTCAAACCGATCAGGTTCCTTTAACTTGCCTTAACTAATCCCATCATCGAGGCGCACGCCGCTAACTCGCTAAGCTGGCTTTTGGTTGTTTTCGTTTTTAGAACTGAACCGATTCCTGAATTTATGTGTGAACACGATGTCCTTTACGCTCTGACACTCATTCCACACAAAGCTCAAAAGGACCTCGTTCGAGAGAAAAGCCCACTTTTTGGTAAGCAGATAACCGAAACGAAGCAACCGTAGATTTGATTATGGAGTCAGTCTAGAGCGCTAAAGGGCTACTCGAGATCGTGCAGACGGAACGGAAATAAAATGGGGAGAAAGTGGATGTTTATTGAATTTCCTCTCAGCGGGAGCACTTCATCCAATCATCGTGCGTGAACACACAGTACAAACGTCTCGTCCACAGACACGTGACCGCGCTGGTTGTGACTCCACCCCTTTCTGATTGTAGGCTTTTATTATAAACTAGCGTTAGTATGCATTATTGACGGTTAAAGAGTGTGTAGAAACAGTTCAAATGTTAAAGCTGAAAAGAATCTGCTGATCTTTAATGGAATCAGTGATATTATTATTATTATTATGATTATGATTATTATAATTATTATTATTTCAGGTTGATAATACATACACGTACATGTCTCTGTCTGTCTGTCTGTCTGTCTGTCTGTACAGCAGAACTCTCTGTCTAACCTATTAATACACAGAAATCACATTCTGTAAGGTTGAGTATCTGACGCCTCGTTTACACCAAGTTGTACTTCTTTCTTTCGTCGTCACACAAATAACACTCTCTGTTCGGTGATCGGAGAGCGAATCACGGGTGAGAAATGGAAAAAGTAGATCAGATAAAGATGACGTTTTGATACAATACTAAAGGCACAGTATGATACACAGGCACGAATCCTCTCCGCAGAGACGCGATGAGAGCGAGGGATTCTGTTTAACGTGGGAGTTTGAAATGACTGACAGCTTTAATGATTATAAAAGACGAGTGTACCAAGTTGTGTAATTTCATTCTCAATTTAAAAGAAGAGGCTTTTTTTTGTTTGTTTGTTTGTTTCTTTTTTTCATTCGATTCTGTGGCTTCACCTACATGAAAAGGGCGAAAAATAGATTTTTAAATGCTGTAGTAGTAATTTGATGATTTGTGTGTGTGTGTGTGTGTGTGTGTGTGTGTGTGTGTGTGTGTGTGTGTGAGAGAGAGAGAGAGAGAGAGAGACTGATGTGTAGTCATAAACTACAAAACTACAATACTATTGAATTATGAAATTAGTAATGTTTATGTAGATTTGTATTCTACTCTTGAGATGAAAGCCATGGCAAGGATCAAACGATAGTTTCGTCAATTGCATATGTTCAAATGCACGCGTTTTGTTCCGAGTTGATGGAATTAAGCTGATATTTTGTTAATAAAACTATTCTTAACAAAAACAAAATGAAATAAATAAATACGTGACCACACCATTCCCCGTTGATTTATGTATTTATTTATTTGTTTGTTTGTTTGTTTGTTTGTTTGTTTGTTTGTTTTACAATTCAACCACTGCAAATATCTGAAAATGTAAGTTTCATTCAATTCTCCTCTTCTCAGAAGGACCTCTTCCGAGGTGTGTATGAGGGTGTGTGAGGCGTCTCACCAGAATCTGAGCGGGAGGAAACATTCGGAGGGGGTTTTTTTTTCCTCTTCTTCTTCTTCTTCTTCTTCTTCTTTCTCTCTCTCTCTTTTTTTTTTCTTCGTTTTGTTCTTGCACAACACAAGCGCTGAAAGGAAGTCTGGCCTGCTTCTTCGTACACACCGTCAGAGACGTGTTGCAATTTCCTGTCATTTAGTAGCAATCCCAAAATCACTGTCCAGATTACCGCTGAGACCAGCTGGAGGATTTCTGTCTTATCGACTTTTGTATGGTTTTATGAGATAAGAGCAGAGTTTCCTAAAAGCATCACAACACAAAGGTCATGGTTTAATGGTCTGTCGGTGGAGCGGGCATCGCATCGAGCGCTCTCTCTCTCTCTCTCTCTCTCTCTGCCTGTTAAATAATGACATGCTTTACAATTTAGGCTTATAAAATTCTCATTACTCTCTCAGCTTCGTGTTTATCACCGGTATCGGCGTCGATGTGATTTCCCAGTGTGCTGTGGATCCTGAACAACTGCACTATGTGTGTGCCACAGCACAGCGAGCGCTGATATGATGAACGTTTCTGTTTCCGTTATGGCACAGGTCTCCAGTGTCAGTGCTTCGGAGACGTCAGAGCTTGTGAGGACAGGAGCGGACTTGTTGTTACAGACATTACGCAATGTTAAACCTACCTACAAACGAATAAAATGTAGGAAATCTTCCCCCGTCTAGGGCGCTTTTGAGGTTCTCGTTTTTAGGCTCTTTTGGAGATAGGGTACTCGGACAGTTTGGAAATGACCCAAAACCTTTTCTACCCACTGGACAGGGTGCTTTTGAGGTTTGGGATTGATCGACATCTTTCCTGTGTAGAGTATTCATGCAGTTTGGGATTCTGATTCCCTTCTTGTAGGGCGCTTTTGCAATTTGGGATTCAGCCAAATCTTTTATACGTGCATCTAAATTTTGGGATTCGTTTAAATTGTCCCTGCTCCCTGTGTAAACTGGGATTGACCCTAAACCCTTCTTACTCCCTTCTTACTTTTGCAGTTGGCGGTTGCTTTCTGATCTTTCTGAAGAATGCTTTCGCATTTGGGGATTGCTCTTAACCGCTCATAGTACTACAGGGTGCTTTTGTGGTTTGGGATTGATCCAAACCTTTCCTATTCCATGTGTAGGATCAGTGCCAAATATGTAATTTGGGATTGATCTCAATCTTTTCTACTCCCTGTTTTAGGGTGCTTCTGCAGTCCGTGATTGCTCCTAATCCTTCATACTACTGCTGAAGGGTGTTTCTGTGGTTTGGGATTGATCCCCAACTTTACTATTCACTATGTAGGGCACTTTGGTCTTTGTCAGGTGCTTCTGTGGTTTGGGATTGATCCAATCATTCTTACTGTTTTTTTTTTTTTTTTTAGGACGCACCTGCTTTTTGGGATTGAGCTAAATCGTGACTTTTCTCCGGTTAGGGCGTGTCTGCAGTTTGAGATCCATCCAGATCCTTTTCCTCGCCCTGTTTAGGGTGCGTCTACAAGTTGTGATTGATCTAAGTGTTTACTTCTCAGAGAGTCGTGTGCTTCTGTGGTTGATCTAAATCCTACCTGCCGCTTCTACGGTTTGGGATTGATCTATACCGTTCTGTCTCCATGTGTAGCAGTTTGGGTTCGATCTTCACCAGCAAGTCGTGCGCCATGCCACCTGTCATGTTTCAGGACTTGCCTCTCAACATCTACATGGTGATCTTTGGGACAGGCATCTTCGTCTTCGTGCTCAGCCTCATATTCTGTTGCTACTTTATAAGGTAACCTACAAACACACACCCACATACACACACACACACACACACACACACACTCACACACACACACACAGTCACATTTTCAAATTCTAAGCTGAGAAGACAATGATGTGAAAGCCAGCAGCGGCAGGAAGTGAGGCAGTAGGGGACAGGAAGTTGCCACAGTCATGACACTAGACAGGAGATCATTTCCACCGGAGTGAGGACACATTCAGGGCAAATGTGAAGCTATTTTAATCTGCTATTATTTACAGGACCAACACACACACACACATTATATAACAGCACAATACTGCCTGGTTTTAGAGTCTCTTTTCTTTCAACATACTGAAGGTCTACTGTATTATTAGACAAATTAGTCATACACACAACACTTTAACAATTGTTTATTTAATACCTAATGCTTGTCTTTTTTTGGCCTTATTAGTAAGCTGAGGCACCAGGCACAAAGCGAGAGGTTTGGATATAAAGAGGTAAGAGAGCAGCCTGAGGGACAAATGTACAAATATCATATAATATCAGCGACGTTCAAGTCAAACCGGGACTTGTGACAAAATTCTTGTGAATGAGGACATGAAAGCGATTGCCGTTTACAGAAGACTTCAGCAAGACATTTGAACTGAGCCAAAGTTTTTTAAAAGGCAGTACCTACTCAGAACCTACTGCAGTCGAGTGGAACGCCTGATCCTTGAAAATCCTTGATGCATAACTTGTCGCCGACGTGCGGAAAAGACGTATCCACCTGTGAGAACTGTGCTCACAATCATTCACCAACACCACTTGTACTCAAGTAAAGGATTGCCTCACCTCGCTCCAAGCCATTTCTACTGTACATGTCTGGGCCATTATAGGGGTTCCTGGGAGGCCGGCGTTTCAGATTATCATGGCTCTGGCGTACTGAGAAAACTTCCTGCCTTGATAGTGTCTAAGCACTAGTGAAACACTGGGATAAGTACATTAGTGTAGCAGGGCATTATATAGAGAAATAAAGAAAGGTTTTACTCACATAATTGTGTTCTGTTATTATGCGCAATCAAAAGTCCTGGTTTGACTTGAACGCCTTTGACTATCATTTTTAATATTTATTTTTTTGCAGAAAGTTAAAACAGATAAAACAGTGATTTTGTTTTTTAATGTTCAGAAACACACACACACACACACACACACACACACACCTGTGACATCTCTATCATGTCCCCAGTAGTGTGTGGTGTTAAACAGCTGCTTAATTAGATTCAAGTCCAGACGATGCTACAGACATCTGTGACCCGGAGTCCAAAAGATTTTTAAAAAAAATTTAAAAATCAGCACGGCTCTCTGGGTGGGCGGGGCATACTGATTCTCTCCTGTCAATCACAGAAATCACATTGGTATAATCTTGATTATTGGTATTCTTAGCTTCTTAAAATTTTAGCTATTTTTAATTTTCTGGATACAAAACATTGAACAATATATAAACATCAGGAAACTAATAAGCGATTGTAGATCATGTGAGCTTTTTCAGTTTTATGATCTGCACTCTTTTCCAGGTTATCTTGAAAGGAGACCCGAAGAAGCTGAATCTTCATGGGGTAAAGACACACAGCTAGTGTTATCATTCCGTCTTCTCGCACAAGCACACTTCGGTTTCCACTTGTATTCGTATGTCTCTGCGTGCATTACTTTTGGTCCCCGTCTGTTTCGTGTTTCCTCTCGCTCCACTCCATGCATCTCTTCAGCTCTATTTCCGTCCCCTTCTCTCGGGATGTCTGTACTGCCCTGGATGTCGGTCTTTATGCTTCGTCCGTGTGTGTGTGTCCGTACTCCTGTCTGTGTGTACGGCTGTTTATTTCTAGCTCTGTGTCGTGTCACTTCCACAGCAGACGTGTGCCGTGTGCCTGGAGGATTTCAAGGTGAAGGACGAACTGGGAGTCCTGCCGTGCCAACATGCCTTCCACAGGAGGTGAGGAAAACCTTTGGTAAACATCTGGCCTTTATCACAGGCAAAAGCAATGTATTTACGATTAGGATGCTCGGCTCTGCCAGGCGGTTAAGGCTTTGCCATAGATTGATCTCGACTTTCAGACATACATGCCAATCAAAAAAGAAATGGTTCTTTTGTTCTGATGTTCAGTGTTTTAAAGTAAAACTATTCATAGTGGTGGTGATACGGATGCCAGTAATTGATATAAAATGAAGTGCTTTTGTTTGCCAATAATTAACACTGAAGTACTTTTTTTGCAGGTGTGTGGTGAAGTGGTTGGAGGTGCGGTGCGTCTGCCCCATGTGTAACAAGGCCCTGGGTGGACGACAGGAGCAGCACCACAGCATAGGCACGCTGCTGGACGAGCTCGTCTAGAGGACACGGAAATGGCTCGAGTGCGAAAAGACGCTTTAAATTTCAATCTCGAATCAGAAATCTGACTCTGCTTGACGCAGGCCTCGTCTCAGATGAACTAGAACTCTGAGGAGGAACATGGCCGAAGAAGAAGCTGAGATGCTCCACACACATTCCAGCGATGCGCCGAACACTGCCGTGTAACTGAACACTGCCACTGAAGAGACCCAGACAGTTGTCCACAATGCTGCATGTGTGTGGGTGACTCTGTGTGTATGTGTCTGCGTGTGTGTGCGTATGTGTATGTGTATTTTATCACTGTCTTCAGCTCCATTCGCACAAACTGTCATTCTGAAACACCAGCATGGATTCATATTGGGTTTTTTTTTTAATAATGTTTAAAAGTGTTTATAGACTTGTAAAAGTATGATTTCAATGACTTTGATTCCAAAAGGTGTGGCATACAATGGATTTAACTGGGTTTTCTGTTCTCAGGCTTTGGTTTACAACTTTCTGGGCCAGAAATGAGGTCCAACCTGAGCTACACCAAAGCTTTCCCTCTTTCCTCCTAAAAGGCTATCCATCAGTTTTATATGGTTGCAAAAGAAAAAGATGGCACATTGCAAATGTTTTTGAAGAAGGAAAAAGGCGCTATAAATTGCATACAGCCTCTTTCATTTTTAACAGCTTTTCTTACAGTCTTTCTAGATTTTAGAGATGTGCAAGTGTAAAAAATCTTTATTTTATAGGGGATGTGAACTATACAGTACACTATACAGTCAGGCCCAGACATTTTGAAACAAATATGAGTTCTTTTTCTTTCTTCTTTTTTTTTCATTTGGTCTCTGTATACCACCACACATTGAATTTGTTCCATTATTTTTGAACCCCCCCCAATGTGTATGTATGTGTGTATGAAAATGGCTGTAATTCTTCAATGGTTAATGGTTTGTTTTTGCCCCTTGAATTAAAGCTAAAAGTCTTGACTTCACTCACATCTTAGGTCATTTCATTTTACATTCAATGTGGTGGCTTACAGAGGGCAAAGGCCCCCAAAAAGTGTCATTATTAAAAAGAAAGTAATAATGGACCTGACCTGACTGTATATATGGAAATATGGCCACTGAACACAAAATAGCTCAACTGTTAGCCTAACTTATTAGCTACATTAAGCTTAAGTGGCCGTATTTCTCCATTAACTTTATTTACGTGTAAACAGGATAAAACAATCACCTATCTCTTCTTTAATTTTGATCAGATAACCACTTTTTATTGCTTGTTTTCTTAAAAGGCAGAGAAGAAGATATTTTACAGAATACAAACACATTATATATCAAATCTGGTCCCTGAGCATAAACTGCAGTAGCTAATAAATTATGCTAATATTAGCCGCTAAACACATAGGTGAGGAGTCTTTTATAGACTAAAGTAGACAAACCAATTGGAAATATCAACATTTACCTCAGATGTGCTGGTTAATAAGAGGGGGGAGTCTTTGTAAATGACACTTTAATTACATTTAGCAATGACCGCTAACCAAACCAAGTTGTAATGAGAAACTCCTGAACTGGAGGATATTAGTAATGATTTAACTATTCAAAGAGTGTATTGTGTATATACTGTAGACTTTTCCTGAAAACACAAGAAATACACAATTTTTGACACAAAGCCCATTTATATAGGCAAGGTTGTTGCTAGGCAACTTGAAAATGAGTCCCTGAGAATAAACTACTGTAGCTAGTTATAGAGGCTAGCTGGCAGATTCAGTTAGCTAACAGGTCTTTTTTTATGGATAATCTTAAGGTAAAGTGACAGCAGAAATCAAAAGAGTCAAAATTGTCAGGAAAATTTACATTTCTCAGATATGTTCATAGATTACGAATAAAATGCTTTATCTAGGTCAAATAATAAAAACATTGTCATTATTAAATTGCTAAGCAAGCGCCGGTAAAATATTAGCATGTAAAAGGAACCGGAATGAACCTCAACATAGTCATGTTCAGCAAGTATTTCCCATTTTATGATTACAATACACTAAATAAATAATAACTTTAATGAAATTATTTGTAGCAAGAAATTTCAAGGAATTACTAAGCACTAGTTTCTACAAAGAGGAACGATTACTTAGAATTAAAAAGCTTGAAATGTGTTAAAACATCTAAAACTGCTGACCTGTTTTTATTTTTATTTTTTGCAGTTTTGAGAGATGTCAACATTACATCATTCATACATACAACTTGACACAGCTAAAAACAAATTGACAAATTAATTTTTTCTTCCTTTTTATTTTGTAACTATGAATGCCAGGAACAAACAAAAAGAAAAGAAAAGAGGAACACACCCATGATCCCTGAATCTGAATGTAGCAATCCATGTTTTGTGAATCTTTTTATAATTAATACTGAGATATTTGTAAAGTATTTGTAAAAAAAAAATCACACAGCTTTTTGTTCAGCATTGAGATCTGTTAAAATTTCGTGCAAGATTGGTTTAAATATACAATGCAGTGCCAAGATCTGTTCACATGTGTTTCAACTTGTTCTTTCTCTGTGTCCTTCTGTTCTGTAACAGAGTTAATAATCATGTTAGAACATTTTGTTATGTCTGTGTTTGAAATAAATTAGGACTGCAAGCTTTAGTATCCACAGGTGTTTTCAGGTCATGTGTGAGTTTAAAATCAGGTTTTATTTCTGGCAGGGGCGTATAGGTCGGTCTTTCTTTCCTTGTTTATTTATTTGGCTACAAAGAAAAAAAATGGTTACTGTGTTGTGCCTGTAGAGGGCAGAGTATATCAATATCAATACAAATATGCCTTGAATTTGCTCAGTACAGAACATATACAGCATGTGTTATTTAGCAAGTTTTTGTTTGTTTTTATGATACAAATTTGGAGGTGAAAAATTCATATTTTTGTTTCAACTATTTCCACTTTTTAAATGATCATATAAGCTAAGATATCATTCGATTCTGTACTTAGATTATTTTCCTTTTGAAACAGGACGACAGAGTGACTTGTGTGAAGAAACCTTGAGAGGAACCAGACTCAACAGGGAACCCATCCTCATCTGGGTGAAAACGGATAGCAGGGATTGATCTGCATAATACTGTGTAAGACTGGAAATTCAGTATAATAGGAGATGTGTTTAAATTAAATGGAGTCCAGTTTGTTCCTGGAGTCTCAGGTAGACTGTAGGAAACTCCAGTCCTGAAATATCGAGTGACTGAAGTTACAGGTTCCCAGAGAACAGAAGTCTGCATCAGTCGAGGACAGGACAGTCTTCATGGTAAAGTGGAACCGTCCCCAGTCACAACAAGCATCCCAGGCAGACGGGGCATCTATGCGACAAAATCTCCAACCAGAAGCAGGACACCAGAGTTAGACCGCTCCAGAGGGCAGAGGGGTCTGGATCACTGGAAGCTCAGTAACGACATGTATAGCTCAACAGAGAGACAGGGAGAGGGAAAAGGTGAGAGTAGAAGAGATAGAGAGATGGCAGATAGGTATGGTCACAGTCAAACACTGTATAAGGTGAAAGAGAAGCCAAGCCTGTGTTTCTTTTGGATATCAGGGTAAAAGTGCAATACCGCGTTTCACCACACTTTCACCACATAATATATGGGAGAGGCGCTGTTTCACTCACTGCAAAATAGTAAAAAATAAAATAAAATAAAACAGACATGGCAGTCAGCAACAGCATAAAGGAGAATATTACCGAAAAAACTAAATGTTTTCTGTTAAACGAAGTGATTCTGCTTAACCAAAATGGCATTTACAGTCTGGACTGGGCAGTCCTGGTTTCCCATAACTTCCTAGAAGAAAACGCCATGGAAGGCGTTGCTGATCTCCCAGAATGCACCACGCACAAAATACGATTTAAAACCTTATCCATAAATAAATAATAGTTGTGTTGGTACTTTAATAAAAGCAGTAAGATTTCGTTAAGAGTATAGAATTTTAATTTTTATTATGAAGTAAATTAACTTAAATAAAGCAAAATTTAAACCTACCCACATATAAAATTGTATTGTATGAGAGGAGGTTTGGCTTGATGTCTTTTTCACGTTGATCCTTCTGGTTCAGAATAATGATGAATGGTTTGTTCACATTTTTGTGAGATGCGCAACCCTTCTTGTTACGCCTTGCGCAAAGAACCTTCTGAATTTTGACGTAAGTGTTTAAGCTTGTCCTTGAACGTAGTTTTGTGAAGTTTAGAGTCTTCGATGGTTTCTTATGATAGAAGAGTCAGTTTGAGCTTTCGAGTGGCGCAGTGGTTAAAGCGCTCGCCCTATCATCCGGAGCTAGTTCGAATCCTGAGTGGTGCTGTAACCTCTCGCACCCCGAGGTTTAGAGAGAGCTGATTGGCCGAGCTCTCTCAGAGAGGAGGGATGAGAGGTACATAGTGCTCCGACATTAATCACGGCTCTACAGCCAATCAGGGGCGTCTGTGAGCTCGCGCAGCGGAGGGAGCGGATAGCGCTGTCTTCCGAGTGTGTTACGCCGCCCCCAACGGTGCGCGAGCGAGCAGTTCGAAAAGATGCGGTTGGCTGGTTCGGAGGAAACACGTGATAGTCTTCGGTAGTGGCCCCCTAGTGACGGGGAGGAATTGGACACGACTAAATTAGGGAGAAAATCTTAAAAAAGAAAGAAGTCAGTTTGATATTTAAGAACGTTGTGAGATTTCTCCATTTAAGTTGTGTCAACCATTAACCGATTTCTTGGCTTTCAATTAACTGCTTAGTGGTTTAAATCCATATTTTGTTCAATGCACATTAAGATATGCAGGGAAATGCTTATCTGTTCACGACATAAAAAATATACAAATAGAGAAGGATTTTACTGCAAGAAAAATTCCACTGACAGAAATCTAAATTTAAAATTGTAAAAATATTTTTTAAAAATTCAAAGGTAATTATTTGATGACAATATAATTTATGTAAAAAATAGAAGATGAACAAAACCACGAATAAAGATTTGTGACCTTTACAGCTGCAGTGTGTATGGTAGTTTCCTTTTCTTAAACTCCAGCAGCCCTGGAGAGCTCCCTCTCCACACAAGAAATGAGGATCCAGGTGTACCAGTGCCATCTGCTATAGGCGAGGATACAGACGCCTGCTCCAGTAATCAAGTGGATCCCCAGTTCTTGGAATGTTTGTCTCAGTCAAATAAATAACGGACCACATGAACCAGCACTGCATCCAGTGACAGGGGTTTGGGCATTGGGTAAGAACCGAACCATGTGTGTGTGTGTGTGTGTGTGTGTGTGTGTGTGTGTGTGTGCTTTTTTATAATAATAATAATAATAATAATAATAATTTTTAATTACTACATTAAAAAAATAGGAGGAGGAAGCAACCAGACACAAAATTAACCATCCTCTTTTGCACGATACCAGATAAATAGATATAGACAGAGACTATTGTGTACAGGAATCTATACAAGTTTTTCCGGATAGAATAAAAAGGCTGCACAGCATTTTGGTTGATGAAAGCAGTGATACTGTATGTGCGAGAAGGAAGGCGCCATTCTAGCCAGGATAAAGTCACAACTGGATCTGTAGACATTGTGACCAGTGTGTAATGATATTTGCATGTTCTTCCTGTGCTTGGTGGGTTTCATCCGGGTACTCCAGTTTCCTCCCACAGTTCAAAGACATGCAGATTAGACTAACTGATATTTCCAAATTGCCTGTAGGGACAATGTTGCACACTACGGGACAATTTGGGAATGCTCGTTAACCATATCTGCATGTTTTTTAGACTGTAGGACTACCAGAAAGATACCCTACAAGCAGTGTTTGGTGTAATGCGTTAGAGTACTTGGATTACTTTTTTGATGTAACGAGTAATCTAAGGCGTTAGGTCCGCCATTCAAGTACTCAGCAGTGAATCATGATGAACCATACTTATGGCCACTGCGTGAAACCGTATAGGTGAGATAGGGGTATGAGTACCTGAGTTAACAGATCATGGGCCAAACTTCGCTGAGTGATGATTGTAGAATAATTATAAAGGTCTTGACTAAAACAACATGCATGAGGAAACACAAAGGAGTTTTTATTTTCTGCAATGGAAAAGTACTCGAATTAGTTACTTTTATCAGAAAGTAACGCAGGAATGTAACGGATTACTTTTTGAAGACAGTAATTTTGTGACGTTAAAAAGTAACGTCCTGTGGCCCCCGAGGGACGCAGTGGTAAAGCACTTTTTTCATCCGGGGATTGCGAAGTTCGATTCCCGGGTGATGCTGTAACCTCTTGCAGCCGGTGGTCTAGAGAGAGCTGATTGCCCAAGCTCTCTCAGAGGGGAGGGATGAGAGGTACCACAGTAGTATCATGGCTCTACAGCCAATCAGGGGCGCCTGTGAGCTCACGCAAGTGGAAGGAGCGGATAGCGAGTGTGTTACGCCGCCCCCAAATGGTGCGTGACTTAGCAGTTCAAAAAGATGCGGTCGGCTGGCGTCACGTGGTTCAGAGGAAACACGCGATAGTCTTCGACCCTCCCGTCTGAGCGGTAGTAGCAGCCTTAATGTGGGAGCCCTCTAGTGACAGGGAGGAATTGGAAATGACTAAATTAGGGAGAAAATCGGTGGGGGAAAAAAGTAACGCCCCAACCCAACACTGCCTACAAGCACGAGGAGAACATGTAAACTCTTACCACTAAACCAGCGTAATACTGGTAAAGTTTATGGGTGACTGGAACGGATTATCTACATTTATATTATTTCCTATGGAAAAATGTGTTTTGCAATAAGAAATTCCACCTTAAGAACTCAGTATAAGTACTCCGAGTTCCTCCTACAGTCCTAAGAGATGCAGATGAATTAATTGGCATTTTCCAAAATGCCATTTTAATGTATTGGGACCCGCTGCAGGATGCACGCCGCCACGTGCACTGGGCCTCATCGGACAGGGTCCGCGCTTCTCCAGACCCTGTGAGTGAGAGAGTGAGTGACGTCTATAAACTGCGACAGGAAAGTCGGCGACCGGAAGCTGGTTGGAATGATATGGCGGCCCCGCAGGTTGCCTCGTGCGTTTGTTAGTTTAATGCTTTTCGACGTTATTGTATACATAAAATTAGTAAAAGACAGTTTGTGAATATTTAAAGTCGAATTTAAATATTGACCGAGAGGAAGCGCGATGCAACACGACGACGTGAGTCCCGCAAAATGCCGTGTTTTTACTTAACGAGTTAGCTACCTGAAGCTAAAAGATAAAGATAGCCGCCACGACTTGTATTCAGTTATTGTTTTTTTTTTATTATTGTTATTTTATACACTGCGTACTTCTTTTGTTGTAGTGTTTAAGACGCGTGTGTGTGTGTGTGTGTGTGTGTGTGTGTAGAATAATTTGTCTTGAATAACGGACATTAATACATATCTGTGTTTCCAGGTGATCTGGGACCTGATAGGAAACAAACAGTTTTGTTCTTATAAAGTAAAGTAAGTACAACACACAAATCTACAGAGTATAAATCTATGTGCTGTGGTGAAGGAGGAATAAACCACTCCATGTTGGGCTGTTACAGTGTAGTATTTTGTCATAATTGAGATGATTATGGCTTACAGCTCATGAAAACCCCAAATCCATAATTTCTGAAAACTACGAAAAGGTTTCAATATTCTAGGCTTAAAGCGTCCCGCTCTAATCAGCTAATTAAACCATAACGCCTGCAAAAGGCTCCTGACCCTTTAAATGGTCTCTGAGTCTGTCTGGTTCAGTAGGAAGCACAATCATGGGAAAGACTGCTGACCTGACAGTTGTGCAGAAAACCATCATTGACCTCCTCCATAAGGAGGGAAAGCCTCAAAAGGTAACTCTAAAAGAAGTTGGATGTTCCCAAAGTGCTGTATCAGAGCACATTAATAGAAGGTTATGTGGAAGAAAAAGGTGCACAAGCAGCGGGGATGACCGCAGCCTGGAGAGGATTGTCAGGAAAAGGCCATTCAAAAGTGTTGGGGACTTTCACAAGGAGTGGACTGAGGCATCAAGAGCCACCACACAGACGGATCCTGGACATGGGCTTCAAATGTCGTATTCCTCGTCAAGCTGGCAGAACTGGTCTGTTGCTCAGTGATTCAAAGTCCTTGCATCTCATTTGGAAACCAAGAAACAGAGTCTGGGGGAAGAATGGAGAGGCGCACACACACTGCAAGATGTTTGAAGTCCAGTGTGAACTTTCCACAGTCTGTGTTGATTTGGGGAGCCATGTCATCTGCTGGTGTTGGTCCACTGTGCTTCATTAAGTCCAGCGTCTTCATGCTTCCTTCCGCAGATGAGCTTTATGGGGATGCTGACTTCATTTTACAGCAGGACTTGGCACCTGCCAAAAGCACCAGAATCTGGTTCAGTGACCGTGGGATTACTGTGCTTGATTGGCCAGCAAACTCGACTGACCTGAACCCCATAGAGAATCTTTGGGGCATTGCCAAAAGAAAGATGAGAGACATGAGTCCGAATAATGCAGAAGAGCTGAAGGCCGCTATTGAAGCACCCTGGTGTTCCATAACACCTCAGCTTGTTTTATCCTTGTTTTATTGATTGCATGTAATATTTTGATTTTCTGAGATTGATGATTTGTGGTTTTCATGAGCTTTACGCCATAATCATCTCAATTATGACAAATCACGGCTTGAACTGTTTTGAGTCTGTCTAATGTATTAGTTTCACCTTTTAAGTTGCATTACTGAAATTAATGAACTTTTGCATGATATTCAAATTTTTCGGGTTTTACCTCATATTATATATTATAGTGCAAGTTAACTTAGTGTTTTGAGCCCAACATTGATTCTTTTCTAATTAAATCTAAAAAAAAAACAAAGTAATAATGTTCAACTGTTGCAGCAACAATCACTAGCACTAGTAATCTTTAATTGACAGTTAAAGATTCTGTAGAAATAGTTAAATAGTTAACGTTAAAAGCTGAAAATAATCTGCTGATCGTTAATGTAATCAGTGATATTATTATTTCAGGTTGAAGCCCACATACATATGTCTGTCTTTCTGTACGGCAGAACACTCTGTCTAACTTATTAATACAAAAAATTTAATTGAGTATCTTACGCCTTGTTTACAATAAGTTGTACTTCTTTCATCGGCACCCAAATACACAACCTGGGCTGTGTCTCCTGATAACGATTGATCTTAGCGTTTAAGAGCGTTTTCTACGAGTCATTTTGCGAACGTCCGTCATTGTTTCACATGCGTTTCCCAAAAATGCACTTAACACAATTGCACGTAGCCCTGCTTAAAGTGCTACTTAGGAGTCGCTATCCATTGGTCAAGTGCTGAAATGTAATGCTGTAGAATGGCTCGTCATTGTTGCACATGTTGTTATAGCAATTCATCTAATTTGTGATTTCCGCTTCTTCTTCTACTTGTGTGAATGTATATTCAGCTCGAATAACACAAAAGTCCTGTCATTTCTTCTTGAGCTAGTTTAAAAACATAAATTAACTTGTACTGTAAAAACACTTCTCCAATCTCACATAAAACAAATTCTAACAGTCCTTGCCGGAAATTACATCAGCATCATTTCCATATTTATAAGAAACCTTAATTATTTAATTAGAATTATGTATTAATTTCTTTATCAACAATTGCTTATCTCACATCAAATTAAATAAATAAGCAAATGAATTAAATAAGCTCTTACATTTATTTTTGAAAAGTTTAGTCTAATTATCTTCACCTGATATGAATTTGCTAGAACAATTTTAATAAGCAAAGCACATACCTTGGAGTGGAGACACTAGCAAAATGGCTGAAACCAAAAAACGAAGATAAGACATTTTTAAAAAAGAGGAAATTAATATTATTTTAGAGGAGGTGGAGCTACAAAAACATATATAATTTTCAGCAGCTTTAAGGGCAGTTGTACAAATAAAGAAAAAAAAAAATTGCGACAATGTTGCTATATTGAAAAGTAGAGGTGAAACTTAATAATGATCAACCAAGACGTGTTGAATACATGGCTGGGTTTCACACATGCCAGCAAGTCATTGACACATTTTTTGAGTTCCTCCTTTATTTGTGTCCTCTTTAAAGCACGTTGAATATTTTCTGTTAAATACAACATTTGTTCTAACCTCGAAATGTTCATACACAACAGTGTACTTTTTTTTTCATTCTAACATTTGTCATTTTTATTTTATTTCTTTATTCGTTATTATTTCTATATTGAATTGTGTAATGAGTGGAAAATAGAAATGCAGAAAAATATACGTCCAAATAAATTGAAAAATGACTTTGAAGAGAAGTAAATTTTAGGTGTAATTTGCCGGTTGTCCATCACGTGACCTCATACCTCTGTCTCCTTACAATGCACTTAAGGCTTTACGATTACTCCAGAGCACTCGTAGATCTACGAAGATTTTCGTAGATCTATTTTCAAGTGCTACTTAAGTTACTATGGTCTTGGGAAACAGACCGTAATATTAAGATCAGTCGTACGATCATTTTTACATACTTCTTATGCTCCCAGGACCACTCTTTCACATGAATATTTAAAGAGAAACACGCCTACAAATCATCTATTTTTACATTCTTTCTTATGCAAAAATTCCTATCGCAATACGAGTTTTCACCTTAAGAACTCGCGTCTGGAATTACGTATGCTGATGTTCTGAATCTGAGAACGTTAAATTTCACTTACCAGCTCACAGTTAGATGGAGGATAGGCGTAGTAGGTTCGATCTCTGATGTCACGTCTCACTGTTCCTCATGTCGTTTCCTCTTCAAATACTTTTGAAGATTCATATCTTCCGATTAAACGCGTAGTCTAACTAAAGTTAGTGCTCAGGCTAGTTTTTCTTGCTAGCCGACTTATCCTGGAGAGATGGCTAACACTTGGTTAACACAGCATAGGTGCTGCTTTCTTTTATAGACTTAGAAATTGCTACCAAAGTCAGGGAACAATTAAACAATGAGAAGAAATTAGCGCACCTGGTGTGTGTGTTGTCATATCAACTCTGTCACACCTTCAGAGAACTCCTCTCTCACGCACTCTTGCCTCGTGCAGCGAGCCACTTAGCCTGTTCATTGTTTATGGCAGACATTTTTTTTTTTTTTTTTTTTTTACCGTGTATGCGTACCCACATCACTACGCCCTTCTCATCCTACGGCAGTAGTTACCTGCCCCTGTTTACATCCCTCTAGCGGTAGGAGAATAAACTGCCACGGGAGCACCAGAGATGGAACGTACACTGCTATTTTATAGTTGCATACGACTACGTGAACAGTCCACAATGCTAGTTAGCTTCTCTACATCACCTTGGAGACGACTCGACTCCTGTAATTTTCAATGACGTATTCTTAATCTTATACATTTTTTTGGTTCTCTAAGATTTTCATTTTTAACAGGAACAAGAGACACACAGTGTTGAGGTATAAAGTAAATACAATGCAGAGAGGTCCAAGATAAAATCTCAGTCTCGACGCTTGCATGACTTACAGCATTGTGTGCAGGCGTCGGTTGTGGACATGTATGCAGTGCGTAAGACTCGTCTGTGTTGTCCTGTGTGAATGTACCTTGATTAAAAAAAGTGTCACCTTACACAAGATAAGATACATTTTTATTCATCCTGAGGGCAGCACAGACTAAAAACATACACAAGTACTTGGGGAAAGGATGAAACTTTTCCTAAAAAAAACTTTCCTGGAAAAAAAAAAAAAAAAAGAGGAGGATAAGATGCAGCAAAAACACAAGTATTATTTATATATACACATAAGTACAGGGACGAAGTATATTGCTAATACTATGTGTAAGATACTGTACATCTCTTGTTTAGTTGCATCTTTTTTTTTGTTTGTTTGTTTGTTTAAATGCATTTAGTATTACAGTGGAACCTCGGATAAAAATGCCCTTCCTTACTTATTATATTAAGACTTAAAATTTAGCAAGAAATTTTTTCTGCATTTGCGTTTTCGGCATACGAATCAAACCGAATGTTCGGTAAGTTCCGCATACGTCTAAGAGCCGTCCAAAACTTGTTTGCGTCAGTAGAAAGCCAAGTGGAACAAGTTTCCAAATTTTTCACAAACTTCTTTACAAGTTGAATGTTTTTCAGTCAGTGAAAACAGCTTAGAAAAAAGTGAACCCATGATATCAAAATTGCCTTCAGCATGCGTTCAAAATCTACGTCATTTTTCACGTTTTTTTTTTTAGATATTTCTTTTTAGTGGTAATATTTTTGGTAGGCTGGAACGGATTATCTGCATTTACATCATTCTTCTAGGAAAACTCGCATCACAGTATGAAAGAACTTAAAGACTTAAACTTAAAGAAAAGTTTGATCTTTAAATAAACGTCTCTAGGTTTGAATATATACTGATCAGCTGTAACATTAGAACACAAAATACTATACCCAGTTTTGTCTCCAATATACAAGCACCTCTGAGTAAGCAGTGATTTATTATTTTTTTATATATATTAGTTTAGTGTTCATGTTTAATGAAGCGATGCCTGTGTTAGGTGGGGGGGGAAAAGTGCTGTGGTTTAATGAGGTGGAAATCTGACTTCACGCTTGTGCGAATTTCCTCCACAGAACGAAGACAAAGAATTTCTGCCGGAATGAGTACAACGCCACGGGTCTGTGCGGCCGGCAGGCGTGTCCTCTGGCCAACAGTCAGTACGCCACCATCAGGGAGGAAAAAGGTACTCGAGTTTTACCGAAATATAATTTAACCCCGGGTGGATGGTGTAACGCGTGTTATGTTGGATGTGATTGTCATTCTGACGGCGGTGTGTTTCCCAGGTCGGTGTTTCCTCTACATGAAGGTGATCGAGAGAGCGGCTTTTCCAGCACGCATGTGGGAGAAGGTGGGCCGTGATGAATCGCTTATTATTTGAGATCATTAAATGATTAAAAGTAAACCCGGGACTTTTTACTCCTTCATTCATTGACTTGAACAACCAACGCAAAAAAAAAAAAAGAAAAGAAAAGATTTTTAAACTTGCTCTTACCTTTTGAGATGCTGCTCATGTTCAGATGTTATACCTGTGATTGTTTTTTTTTTTTGTCCTCGTGTCCAGGTGAGGCTGAATCAGAACTATGAGAAAGCCCTGCAGGAGATCGACGAGAACCTGATCTACTGGCCGCGATACATCCGGCACAAGTGCAAACAGCGCTTCACCAAAATCACACAGTATCTCATCCGCATACGCAAGCTCACGCTGAAGAGACAGTGAGTGCAGTGACGCGTCCAGATCGGCCATTTCAGCCAGATAGTCGGATAATTCAGCCATTATTATCATTGTTACATTGTAGTAACACAGCGGTTTGATTTCGTTCACAGGAAGAAACTTGTTCCGCTTAGCAGGAAGGTAGAGAGGAGAGAACGGATAAGAGAGGTGAGTAACCAGGAAGTGATGTCAATGGACACGCGTTTCATTCAAATCTCAAACAGATTTACATGCCACCATGACACAGTTGATTATTTCCCTAACGGCGATTCTCCACAAAATCTCCTTGTTATAAGTTTGAAAACCTGATCGCCCTTTCATTGTCTTTTCTTTTATTTACCAACACATTTATTTTAATTTCTCAATTAAAGGAAAAAGCCCTGGTCGCTGCTCAGGTGGAGAACGCCATCGAGAAAGAGCTGCTGGAGAGGTTAAAACAGGGCACGGTGAGGATCACAGCGCATTACTGCACCATGCTTATGCACTCCAGATATCCAATATATTATTTATTTGTTTGTTTATTTTTATCCGATATATTTATTATACATTTTTCAAAAACGGTTGAACACAACAACTCCGCCTATACATGACCACAGGAGGGTAACACATCAAGGAAAGATGGCTAGATGGATGGATAAACAAACAAACAAAAACAATAATAATAATCCTACCCTGGATTAGGAAACTCCTGTAGTATGGAGGAAGATAACACGGGCCAATTAATTTAAAGGGTCCCAGATTTTGTTGAAAGCATTCATATAAAAATGAGTCATATACAGTATTGGCGCTCTAAAGGAAAAATAAATAAATATATTCTACATATCGTACAGAAAACGTGTGTGACCAAAGAAGCTACTTCGGACGTTTATGCAACATGGAAGTGACTGATCTTGGTTCCCTAAAAATTCCAAGTTGCCAACTTCAGCCGTTTTAGAGAGATGATTTTATATGTGGCACAAAAATGGCCATTTTTCATTTTTATACTGTCTCACTTCAAACGGTCATCATTTAAAATTCAGATTATTCATATTTCTTTGAGTATTGATACTATAACTGGTGGAAGCTTCTAGAAGCACGTGACCTGTAATAATTTTTTTTGTTGTTAAAAAGACAACAACAAAAAAAATCTGTTTCCGTAACCATGTCAAGTTCATGTTGCGATATCTTAACAATTTAGAATTTTAGAATAAAACACTTTTTTAGGCTGAAGTCCTTTCATGTGAAATTTAAATTTGAAAATGTAAGTTTCATCTGAATGACAGTTAAGATCGTTGAAAGATTCAAATTTTTAAAAAGTAACGGACACTAAACCTAGGTGAGACGGTTTATTAGCTCCAGGACCGTGTTTTGGCTGACATGGAATGTATTCATGAGTAATAATATTGTGCCAAGTCTTTTTTTTTTTTCTTTTTTTTTTTGAGTTGTGTCCTTAAACCAAAACAACAAAGCATTTTTCATAGTTGCAAAAGTCAGCAAGTTAAATAACCTCCTATACATGGTGTTGATTATATGAGTATCTGGAAAACCAAAAAAGTACGCACACAGAATGCAAATTAAACATTAAAAATAGCACCTAGATCATCCACAATACTAGACCAGTAAGTCCCAGGTCTTGTTCCAAAACGTGCTCGGTAGCATAGGAGGTGAGATCCAGAGCGATTTTAAAATTGTGATATCAATTCTCTCTATACCGATTTCAGTACGGAGACATCTACAACTTCCCCATTCACGCCTTCGATAAAGCTCTGGAGAAACAGGATGCTGATAGCGAGACGGAAGAGGAGGAAGAAGATGAGGAGGAGGAAGAGGAGGATGAGGTGAGCACTATTGGTTATAGAGTTTGATGATGCGATTAATCGGGAGATTAAATGGGACGCATGTCATTCGGCTCGCTAATGACACACGCGGCGGTGTAATAATCCTGTGTGCAGGAGGCGGGGAAGAGAGAATTTGTCGCAGATGATGAGTTTGAGGAAAGTGACATCAGTGATTTTGAGGTGAGTTTGAAATCAGTTTTTATTATTATTTTTGTTTTGTTTTTTCTTAATCACTGGACACTAAAGGAATCGTACATTCTCACACACACAGGATATGAACAACTTAAAGGCCAGCGATGAGGAGGAAGATGGTTCGAGTGAGGAGGAGTTGGATGAGGAAATGGAGGAGGAAGTCGAGGAAGAGAAACAGTCCAGAGCCAAGTCGAAAGGAAAGACTCCGCTTAAAGGACCAGCGAAGAAGAAACGAGCGTATGTGGAGATCGAGTACGAGCAAGAGACGGAACCGGTGGCCAAGAGCAAGGCCTCGTAGAGTCGAGACTGCACACACACACACTTCCAACAATGGACAGTTCAATCTCTCCACTCTAATAAGCGGAGCAGAGTGACTTTGTACTCGTGCGTGTGTGTAGCTAATTTTAAAAAAATTTAATATTTCATTAAAAAAAATCCCTAAAATCTGCGTTTGTCTTTTTTAGTGTGGTGTAGTTTTTTTTGTTTGTTTGTTTTCTTCTTTTTTTTTTCTTCTGAGGGAAATGAATCTATTACAAGCTTGGGTTTGTTTGAACAGATTTAAAGGTGTATTCATCTTTTCTTTTTTTTTTTTCACAAGATAGACATAAACGTTTTTAGGGCTCTTAAGGCAGAAAATAAATAGGACGTAGAAACTCAGAAGTTAACTAGAATTCCCAGAACTGGAAATATCCATTAAGATTATGCTAAATCAGGTGATTTCCCTCTTTCACGTCACATCTCTTCTTAAATCACAGAATATTGTGTTTGCGTCTCTCTTTTCAGCTCTGTTTCTCCAACTAGTAGTGTAATGGTACTGTATGGTATAAGGCGATCAGAAGGTCCCAGGTATACACACGCGTACATGATACAGCAGTAAAAATAAATGTTTAGAATATAGAATAATTTTTAAATATGCGTTTGAGCTTGCAGTTAAATTCCATGCTAACAAAGTTACGGCCACATCTAGTATAAGACAAAAGAAATTTTGTTTTAATTACTTTTATAGGCTTGGTTTGGCTATATATGTAAATCATGTATTTTAAAGACAAAAAGTTTTAGTGTGAAGCAACGTTTCCCCAAGTGTGTGCATAATGATCCTGCTGGTGGGATACAAGAGGTCATTTTTAACAATCATTAAAATGTTTTTAATTCTCATTTTATAATCAGTGTGAAAAGTCACATAAAATAATTATGATTTAAATATTTACATTTGTAAAGTAAACAACAAAAATTAAGCAACAACAAAGCCATGGAGTTAATCAGTGAGTAAAGGTTTTGGTTCACATTTCAGATTGTCATGCAGCCTTGTTAGGTTTGTGAATGTCTGCTGTAGAGATGAAGAGAAGAACATGAGATTGAGCTCCTTTCTCTCCTGTGTCCATGTTTCAGTACATCCACTACTTTTTACAGACTTTCCAAAGAGTCTTTAACGTCAGGGGAAAAAATTGTTCACCTTCGAAGTCCATTTAATTTATTCAGCTGTCCATAAAAAAACATACCTGATGTATTTAATAATAACAGTCTTCATATTAATAAAATAAATAAAACCGATTAGATCCCCTGACTGGCTTCAGATCTTTACGACGGAGTCGGCTCGATCATCATCGGAAGCTCAGCTCACACACTCTGCATGTGTAATCTCCTGTATGCACTTCAACACTCGCTCACACACACAGCTGTGGTCCACCTCCTTCAGCTCTACCTGCAGGAAGAAACAAGAGGCAGCGCCGAGATCATTAGAGTCACAATCACAGCCCACATCACGACGAAGAAATTATGATGAAAAAAAAAACATTGAGGTTTCGATCATGTTTTATGTACATGAGCTTTTATGCCAAACATCTTCGTTCCTGTCATTTAAGAGTTTTAGGTTTATGTTTTTATAGATGCATTTCAAATATATACATGCATGTAACACGTACTGTGTATCATAATGGCCTCATTGATTTTAAATTCCATTATACAGTAAAATGTATAACTTTACTCGGACAAACTTATGGCAGTGGTGGCTCAGAGGGCTAAGGCACTGAGTTACTGATTGTAAGATCGGTGGTTCGAATCCCAGCTCAGCCAGGTTGCCATTGTTGGGCCCTTGAGCAAGGCCCTTAACCCTAATTGCTCCAGGGGCGCTGTACCATGGCTGACCCTGCGCTCTGACCCCAGTTACACTGGGATATGCGAAGAAGGAATTTCACTGTGCTGTAATGTATATGTGACAAAATAAAGGCTCTACTTATGCTCTCTGTGCCCCTGGTGGCCCGTGAAGGTACTGCAAGTGGATCAAGCGGCGTCTTCAATAAATATCTCAAATCTTTTCATCAGAAGTGAATCATAAGTATCATGATGAGATTTCTATCATATCTCCCATACATCTCACATCTTCTATCATATCTCCCATACATCACATCTCCATCCTTTTATACAAACAACACAACTCTGATCATTAATTAATGAACAAAGCAGCTCAATCACACACATCTAGCACTATGCATTGTCAACACAATGTATATCGGTTCATTTATGCGCCCCTGTAGTATTTTGCATCATTTTGTACATCTGCTAAATATTTGTAAAAGTATTCATGTTCACATCACTGATATTTTCCCTCAGTGATTAAATCGCCTAGATTAATAAACATGCTTTGGAACCACACTCTTGCCCCACCCCTTTAACAGGAGGCGGGACTTCACAGCTCTCAGCCACGCCCCTCGGTACGTACCGCCAGCCTGCCGTGTGAGCAGCGGTCCAGCAGCAGCAGGCAGCGTGACGCTCGGCTCATCAGCGTCTCAGTGAGCTCAGGAGACAGAGAGACGTCTGCGGTGACGTCCACGAGGAACCTGAGCAAGCTCCTGGCCAGGACGGACAGCCTGCACTCCATCCTACACACACACACACACACACACACACACACACACACACACAAAACACAACACATGATACAGCAGTCTTCACAAAGAGAATATTTCTTACTCAACATATGGTTTCCATCAGCCAATCAGCTTTCAGTAGGATCTCGTGTACTCAGAACTCCTAGTTAGGAACTTACCCGAGTTCTCTATAAACACGCCGGAAGGTCAAAACCATCATTTTATACTTGATGATCATCAATTTTACTTCATACAGAACGGCTGTGTTGTGAAAACCTTTAAGTTCGGATTTGAAACATGCGCCTGTAAAAAAAACACTTTCAAATCATCAAATGCGAACGAGGCAGTTGACCAGCCTTACACATCGATCCTCATGGCAAGCCACGTGGAAATACAGCACCGTGTAAAAGTCACAGGCATCCGATTATCTTTAGTATAAAATGGTGTCATATATGTTTATCACGTCTGCCTTATTCTGTACGAAACCATCCACTATTTCCAAACATCAAAAAAAAGAAGAAAAAAAAATAAATCAAAAATGTATTAATAAATAACATTACACAAGAATATTTGCATGCCTGTAAACAAAGCAGCATATTACATGACAGGAAACAAACAAACAAACAAAAACAAACCTAATTCAGACTTCTGGATTTTTTGCGTGAAAATCGAAAGAAGCGATTGTGTGTGAAGTTTCCAGAAGAGCTAAACTCGTATTCTCCAGCACACTCAGTAAAACCTACCAGCTGTTTCACCTTCAGTACTGCGCAAATGTCTTGGGGAAACACACACAAATAAAACGTCTTAAGCAAAGATGCCTTTGAAAACATTTCTCCATAAAAGAAACTTCTATAAACATCAATAAAAGCGTAATAAAATAAACACAGTCAATATATGATGTGAAAACTTTTTGCTTGAAAATAATCAGTAGTGTTAGATACAGATGTGTGCGGCATTATGAGTGAAACAGCTGGCAGGTTTTACCGAGTGTGCTGGAGAACACGTCAGAGTTCTTCTGGGAACGTTATCGCGCTCGTTCCTTTGTATTTTTATTCAAAACCCAGAAGCCTAAGTTAGTTTGTGTTCGTTTCCTCTCATGTAATATGTTGCTGTTTCTTTATGTTTATGCAAATATTCTTCTGTGATGTTATTTATTTGTTAATTTATTTTTAAGTTGGTATGTTGATGATAGATCTGCTGTACATAACAGCAGATGTACTACAGATGTCTAAGAAGTTTACACAGTACTGCAAGTCTTCATGTAGATGTTTAGATGTTGACTTTGTCCTCGACAGTTGTGTTTTCCGGAGAATACATTTAGATTCCCACTTACAAGTAAAAGGCGTTGCATTGTTACAAAACGTGAAAGTCCATGTACTATAGATACTCTATCGAATTTAATTTACAAAAGAATTTCCTTCTAGTGAAGATGAGCTTGGACTCATTGTTATATCATTTTAATTCTGTTGTTTGGTTCTGTTTGTTTACACTGCAAACAGGTTTTGCATAATATTTTTTCTCGCAAAGTACCTCGGCCAGGCCACTTGTATCGTCCGCTCTAGAACTTCCAGCATGCTGAGCCTGGCTTTCTCTTCCGGACCATCAGAGACTTCCAGATATCCCACAATCACCCTCTCCAGCCTCTTCAGATGGCGAGCGATGCATATACCCATCCTGTATGATCAAACTCAGCTTAAGAAAAAACACTACATTTCAGTTAAAGGCCCCGAAACGTTCATAAAAAGGCTTGCGACGCACTTTTCAACGAGTAGCAGGAGGTTGCTGGCGTAGACCCGGCGCAGCGCGAGCTTGTGCTCCATTTCCATGTGGGTTAAAACAAGGCGGAGAACGCAGTCAAAGCGGTTAGGAGTCCGGGGTAATCCTGTGTGGCTCAGAGGCTTCTCAAGGACAGAGAGTAAATCTATAAGACACGGCAGAACCACCTGTAACAACAATGCACATAAAGACAAAAAAAAAAAAAAAAAAAAGACAAAAAAAATGAAACTTTTACACGGAATACTCCAAGGTCCAGTACTAGGACCGATTCATATCATAAGCAGGCGCATTAAATAAGCTGTAATTCAAGTTTCACAGACTTGTATGTGGAAAATACTGAATTTCAGCTCAGTATTTTGTAACAACATGTCAAGTTATTATTAATAACCTACAGTATATTCTGAACATATTTGAAACTATTTGATACAAATTCCAAACACACTGCAGGACACTAGGAGGCGCTAAACACTCACAAGTGTCTTTTAGGATGTATTTTGTCTTTTCATTCGATCACCGAAAAGCATCAAGGCATTGTGTTCCAAGCCAAAACAAGCAAAAATGGCAGACATGACATAAAAGGTCAAGGGTCAGACATTCTGCATGACATAATCTGCTGTATAAATGTTCCTAGTGTTATGAAGAAAAGTCACAATGTGGCACAGATAACATTTTAACACACTGTTCTTCACCATTACTCACAAGGTAAATATTAAAAGAAATGTGTGTTACATCAGAGTCTCGTACCTGTATGAGCGGCACCTCAGACGTGTACAGGTGATTGTAGAGGGCGTCGTAGAGCACCTGAGCTCGGTTAAACTGCCTCAAATCAGCAGCAGGCTGCACGCAATGACAATCAAATACACATATATATTCAGATTATCCTAAATATGATGAATGTGAGGCTTATATTATTTATATTGTATATACATTAAAATCTTCTTCTATCTTATCTGACCACGTGAAGGACTATGTGATGAAGGCAGTGCACTCCGAGCACTTTGTTCTCTATCCGGTAGTCATCTGATATGAGCAGAGATGCAGGAAAGACCTTGTCCAGGTAGTCAGTTAAATAGGGACGCCCGACCTGCACCAGCAGCCAGGAGAAGACATGTTTTGATGCTTCACTTCGCTTCCAGGTTTCCCTGAAGAAAAGAACCAGAATCAGAAAGAACTATTTGGCAAACCACAGCGGATGAAAACGGCAAGGTCAAGACACGACGGGTTTGATTCAAGTTAAATTGTTATATATACTGTAAACAGTCAAATAGGAAGAAGTGTGCTGAGGTCAAGGAAAAAAATAAAACAGAGATTATATGTAATGAGTATGTGTTAAATCTGCATTCAAGGGTTAGGTTTATTTGTTGTTGTTGTTGTTGTTGTTAGTCTTCCGGTTGCAGCTGTCGAGGAGTCGCCGCGGGTTTTATACCGGATCCTGTTTCTGACACAACCCTCACATTTTTGCATCCAGGGGCTGGGGTTGGGCCATTGGCTGTCGAATCGTCAGTCGAACCCATGCTGTCAGCATGGCAAGCGAGAAACCTACACCACTGAGCCACCAAAGTCCTAGATTAAGTTTATTTGTTAAAATAATTACATTTTATATCATTTAATGAAATGATAGAAACTTTACTATGAGACGAAAGGACCCGCAACCCATCGCAGGGCTCAAAATCTTACACACAAACTAGAGTACCATAAAACCGAAATACACCAAGGAAACCAATAAAGTGCAGGAAACAGCATGCAAAGACCCCATGCACAGGCTGGAGCTGAAATTCGAACCTCCGACCCTGAAGCACGTGCTAACGACTAAGAAACAGTGCTCCCTGCTTAGTGAAAATGTTAACAGACAAAAAACATGAAATCGCTGCTAAAAAGTGTCTCATCTGGGTGAAAAAGTGAATTTTCACACAGGATCATATAACACTATTTGGTCATCATAATAATATTATTATAATAATAAAGCTAATAATTTAAATAATATCTATAATAATATTTAAAGCTTCTTATGTCTTCTTATGTTCTTATTATTTTGTAAATATGCCTACACAATAAATATGTAGATTTTTATCAGATAAAAAGAAAAACATTTGTTAAAGACAATTTCGTGCCCTTTTACGTCTGTGGTGTCAGTTCCTTTTTAAAATTCAAATCTCTAACTGTCATTCAGATGAAAATTGGCTTAGAATTGAGATTTTACATGAAAAGACAAAACCTGAAAAGGTTTATTATTTTAAAATGCTAAATTGCAACACTACAGATTAGGCTTACCTAAACCAATTTAAGCAACAACATTACTCGTCATATGCTTCAAGAAGCTTAGACCAGTTTTAAGTATCAATACCCATACAGAAATATGAATCATTTGTATTTTAAATGATTATTGTTTGAAGCGAGACAGTATAACGCTGAAAAATGGCCATTTTTGGGGGCACATATAACTTGCCATTTTTAAAGAAGCAAAATTGGTCACGTCCATGTTGCATAAACTTCCTCAACCCTCATTTTTTTTTTATTATTATTTTATGAAAAATTAATAAAAATCCGCACAAGTACTGTGTTTTGAACGTATATCCTTACAACAGATTGTAATGTGCGTTTTTCCCCTGTGATGAGCGACAGGAGAGTCTTTATGATCACAGCAGCAGCAGCAGCAATTAGGCACAGATCTCACAGTGTCCTCATGCTCACTTTGTCATGTCAGGCTGCAGCGCGTCCAGGATGGATCCCAGGATCCCTGCATCACCTCCACACAGCAGATCCTGCAGGGATCCTCTCCCACTGGCTGAGACTGTGACCTGCAGCAGCTCGGCAGCACACCTCCTGGAGGACCGGTCAGTCCACGGCTGCTCCTGCAGGTGTGTGATGGAGAAGACACACAGGACAGGACTGATGTTGCGAATCAGAGCCGTCGCCGCTGGATCCCCGGTCCTCACCGCCTCCCCGAGCTGAGCGGTCAGAGCCAGGAGAGCGCCCCCTACCGACAGGGCTCTCCCTGGGATCCGCTCGTAGCTGGACGCCGGTAAAGTCCCGCTGTCCGTGTCGCACAGAGGCAGAGCGGCGTGTCTGGTGCACGCGCTCACCAGGTGTGTGTACGCGCTCCGTAATTCCGCGCTGAACTCGGGGAAGAGCCGGGACACGGGGCTGCTCCTGAACAGCTCGGCGGTGCGACCCAGAATCCTCGGCGTGTCTGGGTCTCCCTCCTCCAAGCGCTCACGGAGTTCACAAATAACACCTTCAATGCCAGACTCAATACTCAGGTCACTAAGAGGGCGTTCTAAAGACATGTCTGTAGTACTTGTTTTCAATTAAAAGGATTGTACAGTTGTTTATATTAACGAACAGCCATCTTGTATTTTTGCGCTCAAAAGCCGTCGCAGGAAAATAACGTCACTGCCCTGGGCGTTCACGAGAAATCCCGCCTTCTGAACGCAAACGGCTCACAAGGCGTGCTCTGATTGGATACTTCGTTGGCGGGATAAAATATCCGCCAATCACAGCCGACGGGCAGGCTTTGTAGGGACTATTTCTAATCTAGTGTGTTCTATCTAGCTATCTATTCTATTAATACTAAATATTAAACCTTTTTTTTGTAGAAATTTAGACGCAAACATTGATTACATCGTGGTCAAAAGGGAGGATTGTTTATTTTTTTAATATTTAAATTTGGTTTGTATATATTTATTAATTAATTGAACTGTTTATTTATTTGTTATTGTTATTATTTATATTAAGGCAGAAAGCACTATGACATCATAGTGTGCGAAGGGCCCTCTTGTTCTTCTAAGGATTATTTATTTATTTATTTATTTATTTGATATCTGAGGCTTTTTGGGGGTCTTAACATGCTCAAAAAGTCTTGGTAATCAGCACGCAGGTTGGAATCTGCTGCAATTATGGCAGTGAGAAAACACCCTGAAGAAAGTGGGGCTTGGCCCGGGGGCATGGCATGGGGCCATCACGTGAGATTTGGATGCATAATTAATACATATCTGCACATATAAATGTGCAATTTCATAATATCATTTAAAAAAAAACATGAAAAAAGGAGAGAAAGTATTTTTTTTTTCTTCCCATGATCTTTAAGAAGCTTTTTTTGAACATGCGTCTTGTGGAATATTCTAAACATTATAGAAGTGCAGGTTATGTAACAGCAAAGTGTACATTCTGCACGTGAACTATGTAATGGACACATCTTTGATTTATTTATTTATTTATTTTCAGAGTGAGATGTCAAAATGGATTAATGCATTAATGCGAAAATAATATAAATTTTAATATTTATTATATGTCAAGGCTAAGTGTAGAGACTGAGTGGAGTCCTGAAATTAAGGTCTTCTAAATGCAATACACACGTGGACAAAATTGTTGGTACCCTTCGGTCAATGAAAGAAAAACTCACAATCGTCACAGAAATAACTTTAGTCTGACAAAAGTAATAATAAATAAGAATTCTATGAATGTTAACCAATGAAAGTCAGACATTGCTTTTCAACCATGCTTCAACGGAATTATAAAAAAAATGACCTCATGGAACAGGCCTGGACAAAAATGATGGTACCCCTAACTTAATAGTTTGTTGCACAACCTTTTGAGGCGATCACTGCAAACAAACGATTCCTGTAACTGTCAATGAGACTTCTGCGCCTCTCTGCAGGTATTTTGGCCCACTCCTCATGAGCAAGCTGCTCCAGTTGTTTCCGGTTTGAAGGGGGCCTTTTCCAGACAGCATGTTTCAGCTCCTTCCAAAGATGCTCAATAGGATTGAGGTCAGGGCTCATAGAAGGCCACTTTAGAATAGTCCAATGTTTTCCTCTTAGCCATTCTTGGGTGTGTTTAGCTGTGTGTTTTGGGTCATTGTCCTGTTGCAAGACCCATGACCTGCGACTGAGACCCAGCTTTCTGACACTGGCCAGCACATTTCTCTCTAGAATCCTTTGATAGTCTTGAGATTTCATTGTACCCTGCACAGATTCAAGACACCCTGTGCCAGATGCAGCAAAGCAGCCCCAGAACATAACAGAGCCTCCTCCATGTTTCACAGTAGGGACAGTGTTCTTTTCTTCATATGCTTCATTTTTCCATCTGTGAACATAGAGCTGATGTGCCTTGGCAAAAAGTTCCATTTTTGTCTCATCTGTCCATAGGACATTCTCCCAGAAGCTTTGTGGCTTGTCAACATGTAGTTTGTCATTTTCCAGTCTGGCTTTTTTCTGATTTGTTTTCAACACTGGTGTCCTCCTTGGTCGTCTCGCATGTAGTCCACTTTGGCTGAAACAACGACGCATGGTGCGATCTGACACTGATGTTCCTTGAGCATGAAGTTCACCTTGGATCTCTTTAGAAGTCTTTCTGGGCTCTTTTGTTACCATTGGGATTATCCGTCTCTTTGATTTGTCATGAATTTTCCTCGTGCGGCCACGTCCAGGGAGGTTGGCTACAGTCCCATAGATCTTAAATTTCTGAATAAGATGTGCAACTGTAGTCACAGGAACATCTAGCTGCTTGGAAATGGTCTTATAGCCTTTACCTTTAACATGCTTGTCTATAATTTTCTTTCGAATCTCCTGAGACAACTCTTTCCTTCGCTTCCTCTGGTCCATGTTGAGTGTGGTACATACCATGTCACCAAACAACACAGTGACGACCTGGAGCCCTATATATAGGCCCACTGACTGATTACAAGATTGTAGACACCTGTGATGCTAATTAGTGGACACACCGTGAATTAACATGTCCCTTTGGTCACATTATTTTCAGTATTTTCTAGGGGTACCATCATTTTTGTCCAGGTCTGTTCCATGAGTTTATTTTTTAAAATAATTCCGTTGAAGCATGGTTGAAAAGCAATGTCTGACTTTCATTGGTTAACATTCATAGAATTCTTATTTATTATTACTTTTGTCAGATGAAAGTTATTTATGTGACCATTGTGAGTTTTTCTTTCATTGACCAAAGGGTACCAACAATTTTGTCCACGTGTGTATATGTTTTTAGATTTTATCTAAAACATTCACACGCATTGTTGAAAAGGACAGTTCTTTATGTGTTTAATGCAAATTTTAATATATAACATAAATGAAATACAAACGGCACCTCAATCTTCATACACAATTTATTTTTGTAGACATGAAAAAAAGTTTTTAAGACATTGAACTATATAAATATACGATAGGTGTTCAAATGAAACCGGCACTTGTGATGAAATTTCTGGCGAAGGAAGGCATAAAAGCGATGCATCCATCTATGTGTGTTAAATGTACACACAATCGTTCACCAACATCACTTGCACATTACAGGAACTCGGCTGGAAGATCATTGCCACATCCCCCGTACAGTCCTGACATCGCTCCAAGACATTTCCACATGTTTGGGACATTAGAGGGGTTCCTGGGACGCCAGCGTTTCAGACTTGAAGTAAGGCAGTCTGATCATGGCTCTAGCGTACTGGGAAAACTTTCTACCCTGATGGTGTCAAAGCACTAATGGAACCCTGGGAAAAGTGCATTAATGTAGCAGGGGATTATATAGAGAAATAAATGGAGTTTTAATTCTCAGAACTGTATTCTGTTATTCTGTACAATCAAAAGTCCTGGTTTGACTCGAACGCTCTTTGGAAACCATATATATAAATAGTTTTTGTAAGCAGATTTATATATGGATATTGTTTTTTGTAATATATATATATATACGTATATGAAGTCATTCTGAAACATCCGAGCTGACACCCTATACGAGAGCAGCTCTTTCAGAGATTTTATTCACTCAAGCAGGGTGAAAATGAAATCTTGCAGTCACATCTGTCCCTGCCTTTGTCTTTCTCTCATATTACAAGATGGAACGTGGGCTCGATGCCTATCAGCTGGAAAAAGACGCGTCACCTTCGGATTTTACGACGTGGACGTTTGTTGATATTGGAACAAAGTGCTTTGACTGAGAGGATATTGGATTTCCACGGTCACGCTACATGCAATCTTGTCTACGTGATTATTATGTTTGCCAAAAAAAAAAAAAAAAAAAGCACCGGTGTAGGCAGACGTCCGGTTTGTACGTAGCAGACACGTAGCAGATTTGTACAGTACCGATGAGTGGCTCGTGATCATCACCTCTGATGCAGATGGTTGAGTATTTGTAGAGTATTTGAGGTGTTTAAACACAGGCGTCCTCGATTAAGATCTCCTGTTATAGATCTACACGTTGTATGACATTTGTGGGAAAAAAAAAAAGAAAAGAAGAAAATAATTTCATGCTGTGAAGCACAGTGTTTATTTGAATCATGGCCATCCCTCATCACAACTCACGTTACAACACAGCCTTGTCGAATACTCCATTCTGATTGGTCAGGATATGTTCGAATATTGTATTAGTGTTTCTATAGTAACAACCTACACATGGACGCTTCAAGTTTTTCAACAAAGAAAATAAAAGCTTTTTTGTTCCTTCAACAGTTATGGAAGGAGTCTCCAGTGTCAGAGACGCGTTTTCAGAGAACGTTTACAATTTGGTTATTTCCTGATAACACGACAAGCTGTTTTGGTCTTTTTTGCATTGAGAGGTATATTCTGTATCTGCCAAAACAGACACACACTTCAGCATATAAAACCTCGATTTCTAAGCTGAGGAAACTTGTCACGGTAAGTTTAGCTGTTTCATTGAATGTTGATATATAAATATTATAATTATCCTATAATATATAATATAATATAATAATATAATATAATATACTTGTGTGTGTGTGTTTTTGTGTGTGTATACACATAATAATAGATAATATGGCGCCTAAGACTTTTGCACAGTACTATACTATATTATCTGTGTATATTAGATATATAAATATAGATATTTTATATTTAAAAATTTTTTTTTAGAAATTATAATAATTATATATCTCCGACATTATGATGAAACAGTTACTCGGTACTTAAGTATCTTTTCACCGAGTATTTTTTTTTAACTCTTACTTGAGTAATATTCTGGATGACTAGTTTTTACTTCTACTTGAGTAATAATATGCTGAAGTACAGCTACTCTTCCTTGCGTGTATTTTTTGGCTGCTCTATCCACCTCTGCATATCGAGGGCAGTAAAATGGTTTTAAAAAGCCATGTGTTGTCTATTAAATTATACAAAACTGTAATGACTGGCAAACTGCTCTGGTATAAGAGGAATAAAACATGCTGCACCTGCTGTTATAGGAAAATATTCAGCTTTATTCTGGCAACAGTAACCTACCATTGATTCTTTCCCTATAACAGCATGTCTGCCAGCGTTTCATTCCTTACAATGTGTGTGTGTGTGTGTGTGTGTGTGTTATTCCTCAGGATCGCCGTCACTCTCGTCACTCAGGGGGAACTCTCTGCACTGACGCTCTGTGGTGTAGCTCTGCACGTGCATGGGACACTCCTGGTTTAGAATCGCCTGCAGGGAAAATCAATATACATAATTGAGCATGTATGAATTTGAATGTATATGAGTGTGTGTATGTGTGTGTCTGTTACCATCTTCTCCTCCCGAGCAGCAGGGTTTTTAAGAAAGAAGCACAGAGGCGCGTAAAGAATATTGATCACCCCGATGATCACCATGAGATACGGGAAACCGATCACTTGCACTATAGCGCCCCCTGTAGACGGGCCTATGTAGCAAAAAGAAAGAAATGAGAAAAATCTCAATTGTTGTGGCTGAATATTCGGGGGAAAAATTTTTTTTTTTTGCATCATAGTGTGCTTTTTATTTGTTACCTAAGAAATTTAGGGGGGAAAAAAACCTATTCAACATTTATTGATGCTTCCATTATAAATTAATGCCACTCGTTAAAGAAGCAATTTGCATTTTTTTTAAAAATAGATATTATGTTGACATATTACTGATAATAGTAATTAAAAATTGTTCAGTGAAAAAATGGTCATATACAACAACATCTCTATGCAATAGGTCTTATGCCATTCGATTTCCGTGCATATTTCTGGCCCTGAAATTAGCTCCGCCCCCTTGCTATGTTCTTATCTGCAAACCATGGTGCACCTTTGTTAAATCACAACTGTGACATATATATATATATACATTTTGAGCAATAGTGCTGCAAATAACGTGAATTCCAAACCGTTTATTCAACCACATTTATTCGTACCTATAGCGAAGCCCATACAGAGCGCCACATCCGCTATGGCGTACACACTGCCGTACACAGAGACGTGTCTGATATCCACCAGGTAGCCCATTATAGCCATCATGGATGAATCGACCATTCCTACAAACACACGGCACAGAGTGCAGCGATCAGAGGAAACGTAGCGCTGCTCCAGATCTAGCGGTATGATCAATGCAGTGCTTACCGATCGCAAATCCTATCCCTCCGTTAGGGCCAATTAGGCCGTAGATGTCTTTGGCCAAAGGAACCTGTAGGAAAATCAGATTGGAAGATGTTTAGAGCGGTTTAAAGAAAAGAACAGGAGCTAGACCGGGTCTAATATCACTAGCTTGATGCTTCATGTTCACAGAGACAGCTGCTAATCATAAAGGTTGTATCAACTTCTGTATTATATACATATTGTGTGTATATATATATATATATATATATATATATATATATATATATGTTTATATATTATTATTATTATTATTATTATTATCAAAACAACATAAAATATGAATGTCCAGGTGTTTAAGCGCTTAGTCTTTGATCTTAGTTAATGACAGGTGTCGTCACCTTAGACATTTTTTTATACTGACTGTGTGTTTACATAAATACTCAAATTTTATTCAGTCTCCATACATTTACTTGCAGTTATTGAGATAAAACCGGGATCAGATCACTTGTGTGCAAGAAATCAACAGCTGGAAGCGAAAGCTGGGATGAGAAACAGCTTTGCATTAAGCTGCCATGCAACATCGTACGTAATATGTAATTATACAGTATAACAATTGAGTATCTACCTACCGAGGCTTAAAGGTGATGCAAGATAATAGGTATAGCTCAAAAATTTGGCAAAGCAACACAGTTTGTACAAGAATGCATTTCGGAAAATACTGTTTCTATTTGTGACGTGCAAGGAAGGCTAAGGAAGAAAGAGATTTGTTGAATTTTTTTCTTCTTTTTTTTTTTTTTCACGCAATGACGTCCTGTATAACGTTTTTTTAAAAAAAACAAATAAAAGTATACGACGGTGTCATGAACCACATTCATAAATCTGTCCGGTGTAATGAAGGTGTGGCGAATGTGTGTGTGTGTGTGTGTGATGTGCTTTGCACGGTCCTGAAGTGTCAGCTAATTACGCGAGGAGCCGCGGTTACTCACGCAGAGGAGACTGATGCCTACAAGCACCATGCCGATCATGGAGCACAGCCACCTGGAGAGGGTCAGAGTCATGGTAAAGTCAGTGGGGTCAGTCTCGAACGCTGTCTGTCATTTCTTGCTATCGAAGAGGGCCGTTCAAGTCAAACCAGGACTTTTGATTGTTTTGAGGGGGGGGGGGGGAACTCCCTTTATTTCTCTATATACTGTAATCCGCTGCTACACTAACGCACTTACCCCAGTGTTTCACTAGTGCTTGGACACCATCAAGGTAGAAAGTTTTCTCAGAGCCATGATTGGACTTTCACGTCTGAAACGCCGGCCTCCCAGGAACTCCTTCATTGCCCCAAACTTGCGGAAACGGTCAGCATCCACAGACGGATGCATACTTTCTGCAATTTGGTGGCAAATTACCCGTCGAACTGTAAGGATCAGGTGTTTCACTCACCGAAGTGGGTTCCGAGTCGCCTCAACCATGGCCTTCATTCAAAGCCGTACGGCCTCGTTTCAAACATTTGCACCGTCTCATCACCGTCCCGTGCTTGGAGTCTCCTATAAATGTCAATCGCTTCTGCACCTCCGTTAGCCAGAAATTTCCCGCAAGTCCCGGTTTGACTTGGACGCCCCTCGCACATTCGACCTACAGTACACAACTGAACAACTGAATGTTATTCCTGCAGTATGTCGGTAAAAGACACCTCACCTGCCCATTCTGTTGGCCAGCATGCCGAAGAGATTCGTCCCGATCAAGTACGACACACTCGCCGGTAGGAACGCGACCCCTGCAATATCAGCAGCCTGATCAGTGGATGGATAGAGCTCATGACGTCAACAGATAAAAAACAGGCCGAGGACACACACTCCGTCCGGCGTCTTCTAAATACTTTCTCAGACATATCAGTGCTTTTGATCAGGCGACTGAGCCTCATCGAGAAAGCAATTAAAGTACCACCCTGAGGCACCGATGTCCCGTGGAGACGTCCGGAGCCACCTCGCCTTTTTTTGCGTTCTGTCTTTTAGATCAAAGGTAAAGACTGAGATCCCAGCCTGTTGCTTTGAAAGACATAACCAGTAAAGTAATGGATATAAAATGCTCGGAATGAAATCTAATAAATGCCTGTTCTTGGGTTATTTATTATACTGGATACGAGAAGCTCACTTCAGATTTACGCCTTTTGATTTTGTACTTTGTGAGAAACAGTTCGCATAAAAAAAAATTTTAAAAAAAGAGGTGGGAAGTATCAGACACACACGTGACCAACTTTAGTACTTATGATATTTATCTGCGATTACAGCTTGAAGACGAGTCATCCAGTCAGACGAACAGTAATTGGTTTAGGTTTTTTTTTTTTTTGGTTTATTTTTGACCCTTATTTTTGTCTCTCGTCCCAACCGTCTTCAGTTCCCCAGGGTCAGAGGGTGGACACGGAATTTCAAAAATCCACCATAGTTTGTTATCGGGATTGGAGCTGGGAGTTGGGCTCGGCCGTGCGAGGTGCTCTCGGCTTATTCAGGCTGTGTGCTTGGGGTTGTCATCGTCATTGTTTCTTTGTGTTGCCTTCAATGCCCCAAAACCATTTGCGAACAACCAGAGCCGTGTCATGTTCATGCTTCAGTGCGGGAGTTATGGGACTCCTGGGATCAAACACACAATCTGTTAGACGATAGGGTATTTCCCTTGTATATTACAGCATATTGCTCCTGAAGGCTGTTCCTTTTTACACTACAGGAAGTGCAGGAACTGAGACGATTATAGTGTCGGGCATTTCATATTGTTCTCAGGTCCTCCTGCAACTGACTGCTGTCTTCTCTCTCACCTTCCTTTGTGAAGTTGTAGTTCCATGAACTTTTCACCTGCAGAATATTGAACTTAGGATGGATTTGGATGGAGGATACTGAAGCTTTTTACTGTAACCTTTTCCAAATGAGCCCAAAAAAAAATGTCCTTTTTTTTTTTTTTTTTTTTTGGCAGCATTTATAAAGGCCAGTGTCCAGCCAATGCTCAAACCCCGACCACTAAGCCACCGTGCCACCAGCCGAAAAACTCACAACAACATACTGTATATAGATCTTGAACCTGATTTATTTTTTATGTAACCTTTACCTTTATTTGACTCTCTTATTAATTCAGTGTTTTAATAACAAATTTTCATCTTTACAGTAAGTAGCAATTCATGCATCATAAACATTATATGTGTTACTTTGAAGTGGACATCCATCATACATCAGAAATATATTAAATAACCAGAAGGGAAAAAAAGCGTTCAAGCATGTCTATCCTTTCCCTTTGTTTTGTTTTTTTTGTTTACAAATAATTTTGCTCCACATTCTGAGGATGAAAGGGACTTTTTATGTTGTTTATAGTTACGTTCAATATTTTGCAAAACAAGATAGTTCCTCTTATATTACGTAAACATACACAAATAAGTGTGATTATTAAATATCATAGCCTATATATTAAACATATAGCCTAATAGCCTATAATAGCCTAGTGTAATGGTGCTACCCTAAATAAACTTGCTATGGCTGCTGTTATTATAACTTATATGAGTTGTCTTGTTTTTTTTTTTTTCCCAACGTTAATATGATCTTGGTTATGAGGACGGCGCTACTGTATGTAAAAGAAAGAGAGTATAATAATTATTATTATTACTTTAATTATTAGAAAAATTACAGACCCAGTTTTAATGCCTCTTATACACCGATCAGCTCGAACATCAACACTACCGCCAGGTAGCAACATTGATCATCAACTATAAGGGTAGCAAACTGGAGCCAGGATTTTGGGCACCAAGGTTCACCCATGCCTGTTGGGAGCAAAGGCAACACAGATCCAAGAGAAAACACTAATCATCGGAAAAAAAAAAAAAAAAGGAAAAAAAAGGCAAGTCAATGCTGGCCATGATAGAAAGGCACCAGAACACCCAGTGAACCACAGGCACATGGGCGTGGCAGGCAAAGAGCTGCAAATTCCCCAGTTCACAAACCGTTCAAGCATCCTTGGGATGCACCAGACAATCAAGTCCAATCGACGCAGACCCCTCCCCCCAACCCCCAGCACCCAAAGGGCTCATTATGACTAATGAGTGTATTTATGAGACTAGTTAGAAGACAGTATCAAATAATCGGACATATTCTGTCTTTTTGTGTACAGGTTATTTACTTTATCTTATCTCTGTAATGAAGGGAGTTTCTTACCAAGCTGCCATTTTGGTGAACACATGGTCTGCATCATCCATATAGGCAGAGTAGGCTCCAAAATGGCCACGCCCATGTTGGCAAAGCACAAAGATCCTGCGAACAAGCTGACGTCATCAGTATAACCTTAGGGAAAAAACCACACACACACACACACGCGCACACACACACACACACACACACACACACCTGCGCTGACGAGAATGTACGGGTCCTTTAGGAGTGTGAGCAGTGGTGTACCCTCCACACTCTGAAAACAGAAAAACACAACACACTCGTTCCATGTCGACTCAAAACCATAAATTCCACAATTAAAGCGTTTTACTCCTGAAACGTTTGTATGAGCTGTAACAGAACACAGCTTACACAGGTATGCATTCGGTTTATTATTTATTATAATATACCCTCAATTTTAATTGAAATATTCATTCCAAATACAGTATATACAGTGCCATGAAAAAGTATTCGCCCCCTTCCTGAATTTTGTTTTATTTTTAGTATATTTGTCACAGCGAAATGATCCGGATCATCAATAAAAAATTTTATATTACAGAAAGATAACCTGCGTAAATACAAAATGCAGTTTTTAAATGATGATTTCAATTATCAAAAGAAAAACGCTGTCTGGCCCTATGTGAAAAAAGTAATTGCACCCCTAAAAATCATGAATAAACTGTGATTTCTGGAAAGCTGAGTTAAAATTTCACTCGCCACGCCCAGGCCTGATTACTGCCAGACATGTTGAATCAAGAAATCACTTAAACAAAACCAGATCAGATCTCAAAAGTCAACAAGATCTAACAAAATTTTTTAAAATGAAAAAATTATGTGTTTGGAGTGGCTTGTACAAAGACTAAGTTTATTGCCAGTTATATCAAACGCTTGATTGCAGTTACTGTATTAGATTAAGGGGTGGGGTGGGGGGGGGGATTACTTTTTCACACAGTGCCAGGTAGGTTTGAACAGCTTTTTTTCCCTTAATAAATGAAATCATCGTTTAAAAAACTGCATTTTCGGGTTATCATTGTGTAACTTTTGTGAAACTTTTTCATGGCCCTGTATGAGGGTCGTTCGAGTCAAACTGGGACTGCAGCTGTAAACCGGTGTGTAGAGATGTGAGGTGTCCTGCTTACCCCGGGAGATATCTTAGAAGGCTGCAGGATACAAAGCTGGAGTGCTTTTTTTCATCAAAGAAAAAAGAAAAACAATGAAAAGAAAAAGTAGATGAATAAATGAAACCATAAAATCATGAGAAAGAAAGAATCTCGAGCGTTTCACGCTCACCTCCATCAAACAGAGCCAGGAAAGCCAGGATGAGGAACGGAGAGCTTTTACCCACAAACTCGTACATGACGCTGCCGAAAGGAGCGCCGACTGCAACACACACACACACACACACACACACACACACATCCATCAGCCCAATTAACAGCTCAAACCCTCTCTGTATTAATTAGTGTTTACTGTGACCCAACTCACTGAGCACACCCATGGCGAGTCCTCCTAGTGCTATCCCCATGGCAACCCCTCTCTCGTTATCATCAGTGTACACACTGGCCAGCATGCCCAGTCCTACACACACACACACACACAATACAAAAAGTAACATATCTACTTTGGCTCCAGATATATTTAAGCCATATAATCCTACTCCTTTGTCTACACCTAATTCAAATCTTATTCTAATAATCTATATTTATTCATAACTTCACGGGACAATAATGTAGTTTAGGGAGTTTGTGTTTAAATAAATCATTAGGGAAGTGTAAATGTGTACACAAGGGTAAAAAATAGTCACACGATCCAGTCAGTATGGTATAGGGACATTTGATCACCATAAGAAATAAATACATGCTCCTCCTCATACAACACCACACACCACACACCACACACACACACAAACACACACACACACACACACATTGTACCTGCAACAGAAGAGAAGGAGGAGCCGATGCCCTGGAGGGAACGAGCGAAAAACAGCAAAGCATATGTCTCTGAGAAAGCAAACACTATACAGCAGACACACACACACACACACACACACACACACACACACACACATAACCTTATTATTTTAGATTAAAGCAAGCCATTAAAACAAAACACCCACCCACGAACCACACCCATTCTACCTTTATTCTAACGAATCAAAGTACCGATAATGAACAGACAATTATTTCTAAAATGAATCCTGGCTATAAAATATACTGTGTGTGTTTACTGATAGGTGTAAAACATACTGTATGGTTATCGCGTGCAAAACCTTAGATTCTGGGTTCATATTCTCAGGCGTGTGCGCACGGACCGTTTTCAATTCAGCTCTTACTCAAGGTGAGGTTGATGTTGAATCTTTGAGGACATTGTGGGAACCTCATGGCAGAGGCCACCAGGTCTTGGGCTGGTACTACCATACTGTAATCACGCGTCACCATGTAATGCATGAGGCAATTGTGATCTGATGTCTGCAAAAGAGATCAGATAGTAAACCTTGACTAAGAGCCATACAAAAAGGTGAGGTTGATTGGTTCCCCATATTATTATTTTTTTTCTGGTTCACATCTGAAACGCCGGCCTCCCAGGAACCCCTTTAATAACCCAAACATGTGGAAATGGCTTGGAGTGAGGTCAGGACTGTACGAGGGATGTCCAGATAACTCCCAGCCGAGTTCCTGTAACGTCCAAGTGGTGTTGGGGAGTGATGGAAACGACTGCAGCCTACTTTAAAACGTTTGCATCGTCCAGAGTCTCGTCACCGTCCTGTGCTTGACGTCTTCTTCAGAAGTAAATGTCGATGGCTTTTCCCGCCTTCGTCCACCAGAAATCCCATCACAAGTCCCAGTTTGACGTGTATATTTTGGTAAATTGGTGTTATGGGAACTTCAGCTATAATTGTGGCAGGACGACTCAAACCTGACAACTTTTCTATAAGGAAAATGAGACCGAAAGTGTGTAATATTGAACTCTATACCGCCATAGTTGCTCATTTTTAAAGTGTAACAATATTTTGGTAGTTAAATAAAAGTGACAACGATTCTAAAAATACATTCAACTTTTTTAGTTACTGTCACTGAGAGATCTCGAGTTGTACATGTTCGATGTTCGAGTGTTTACTGTACTGTATGTTTCTGCGTACTTATGGTGGAGACAAACATGATGACGAACCCAGCAAGCATGGGGATATGGTACCCGATCCTGAAAAAGAAGACAGCTCAGATCACAAATCAGCAGCACATGTGTTGACCGGGATATCAGCATATCTACACACCTGTTGGTCAGTGGACCCACGAATGGGTTGACCAGAAGCTGCACGATAGCTTTGGAGGCGAACATGAGGCCGACTCTCACGTTCTCGTCCTCTAGAAACTTCCTGTCGTCCTTGCAGTGGGGCGAGTCAGAGTCGCTGGCGTTCCCGTCGGAGACTGGGGCGACGGTCGAGTCTCTGGGGCTGTTATCTTGGGTCACCGGGTTGGTGTTGGTGTAGGTCACGTTGTCATACAGGGAAATGATGGAGGAGAAGGTGGGCTGGTCCATGGTGGGAGGAGACAGAGAGGAGGTGGAGGAAGAGGAGGTGGAAAGCTGACTCGGTTGATGCTCCATGGCGTACAGGAAGGTTGGGATGATGGGAACTGGAGGGCAAAGGAGAAAGAAGATGATCAAGAAAATGGCATTACACGTGTCACGTTGTTTAATATTTTACACTTCGTTCCTTACCCTGAATGCAGTTTGTTTGCAAATTCCTGAAGTCATTTCTATAAAAATGAATTTATTTCACTACAAAATCATAGACCTGGACAAACGCTTTGTGATAATAACCAAGTTTTCTGAAGAGCGGTTTGGGAGCTTAATAGTTGGAGCTTCTTTTCATCACCATCTTGGCAGGAGCTGACTCCGCCTACATCCCGGTGAATCCATAAATGGGCAAATCGGCGGAGCTACAGTAACTGTGCCTGACTGTTGGCTGGAACACCGACCTCCCTCTCTTACCACAAGCTGTCTAGCTTAGCTTTAGCTAGCTAATGTTAATTATGCTAATGTACAGTACTAATGTTTCTTTGCGCTTAATTGAACTTTGCGTCATTCCCACCTCAGCTACTACATTTCTAGACTATATTAACCTAAAACAATTCCAGTTAGCGGAAGTGATGCATAGCATCATGCAGCTGTCACTCAAAACGACCACACCCCTAATTATGCATATTTGATGCCGTAATGTCGTTTTATGAGGACCAGGCTGCAAACCAGGCTGTCCATGTCCATGTGAGTTTTGGTTTCCATGTGATGTGTGTTTTCCTCCGTGCTCATGTGTATGTGAATACTGCCTGGCATTGGACTGATTCAGGGTATGTTCCTGCCTCAGGCTCAGCGTCCCGGGGGACAGACCCCCATCTACCATGACCCTGACCAGAATAAAGTGGTTGCTGAGGCCTTACCTGGATAATAACCTTATTTCTTGAATAAGGGTTATGAATAAATCCATCCGTTCTTGTAGGAACCTCTGATGTGCAACTAGGGACCTTGGAGGCCAGTAGTGACCACTGTATTCATTCCCATTTTTACAAATGTGGTACAGCCTCCAGTCAACATTCACACACTACGGTCAATTTGGAAACGCCAATTAGTCTCCTCTGCATGTTTTTGGGAGCGTGGGAGGGAACCCACCAAGCACCCACCAAGCTCCATGCACACAGAGCACAACCTTAGCATGCGATTAGCATGAGACGTTAAGGTCTGAAGAGCTCCTGACTCACCGACGACAGTCAGCAACATGTTATCCAACAGCAGAGCCACACACACCACCACCAGCACGAGGCGCCGTGAGCCCTTGCTCTTCCTGATCCACTCCATCGGATTTAAAGCAGCCATCATCAAACCTGCTCATTACACACACACACACACACACACACAGAGACACACACGGAGACATCTCTACATCACGTGTGCATACTGTAGCTATCCCTGTGTTTGTCTTCTGTACGTGTCAATTGCTTTTACACCTTTTTTTAAGTCCCAGTTTGACTTGAGCGCCCCTCGTATACGTGTTATAGCTCAAGTATTATCAAGTAAACCAGCACTGGTTTTGGCCCTTGAGCTAAACTGCAAACCCCATAATTAAATAAAACAGTACGTTCTATACGCATCTGCTCTGCTCCACTTTCACAGCAACATTAGCTTACTGTACACTAATGCTGGCCTTAATAACCTTCCTCACGTCTCCGATTACACTCCAACTATCCTATTCAAACATGCACACACACACACACACACACACACACACACACTCTGACAAACAGAGATAAGATGATCTTCAAGCTGTCTAATCAGCACGCATTCAGCGACGCCAGGTTCGACGTTAATTACATCCTCAACACTCCTAACACACATTGTGCTTATTGTGAGGGAACAGTGTGTTCATAACCGACCTGCGTGAAGAGTCGTCACGCTGCGAACAACACGAACATGCTCGCACAATATGGATGAGATTAAATACATTTAAAAGTATTGAAATATTAAATAGTTATTAAATCAATGGCAAATCAGTTTAAATAGCTTTGGCTACACCATAGCGGGAGCGTTGCCTACTGTATGTTCCCAGGGTCCTTATAATCTTTAAAACTAATCATTTTATGGGCTTTGGATCTAAAAATGTCCAGAATTTCTTCAAACAAATAGAGAGCTAGGAAACTTTTTTTCCCCATTATTTATTATATCTTGTATTTTTAACTTAGACACTAGAACTGGGGGCCCTGGGAACTTGTCATGGGAACTTATAAGCCATATCACCCGAGGACCCCATAGTGAACATACATGTAGGGATGACCCGCGGTAATGCTACCTAGCTAAGAGTCAAAAGAATTGTTGATTTCACTGACAGTTTTCCATTCAGCTAGCATCGAGTTTAACGATGATGTACTGCATAACCTGCTGGGTTTTGACACACAACGTTATTAACAAGCCTGCAGACCGAGCAGGAACAATGAATGCTAATGCCAGGAGAAATGTTCGCTAGCAGACTAGACTAGCATGTTATACTAAACACCAATCTTAACTAATTTCCAGATTTCAAATAATTCAACTACGTGCTTTAAGCTATACAGCTACACTAAAGTTCTATACGCAATCTAGCACTGAGGTGAAGAGACGCTTTTTTAAAAACCCAACTATATAAGATTAACATTGAAAAACGTTGAATTTTTTTTAAAAAAAACTATATTCAAAGATCTTCAATTATTAACAAACAATTGCACATTCAGTGCTGTCGCAAGAAATATGATCATAACGGCTAAAGAATAATCCGAATATAAATTGCATTTACAACGCATCATTGTTTTTACATGAGAAAGAGATGATCACATAAACCTTCCTGTCGTTTCACTCCAACTGACGTCTCTAACGTCATGCAAAATAAATGCAAATATATCGAAAAGAAAGAAAGCGCGATATGTCGTATGGATAATACCAGTTCATTCACTATGAATAATTTATTGCGTAATCTCATGTAAGAGATGTTATGTAGTGAAACTACATAGAAGTAAAAAGAAGACTAAAACTGGTCTTACCTTCAGTTGCATTGCCCCTCACTGGGTGTGTGTGTGTGTGTGTGTGTGTGTGTGTTTGTGTGTGCCAGGTCACTTGTTCAACCCTATATGTGTGTCCTGTTCATTTTAAGAGATAGCCCTTACACAGAGACCTTATTAGGAAGCCCCCCCCCCCACACACACACACGTACACACACACTGCGTCAGAGCGAGAGTAATTGTTAGCATCTGTTGGTCTTTATTGGGTAGGTGAATGACCTGAAGGCTTTCCATTGGCCATGGTTTATCTTTTCTATCACATTCAGCCTCAGACAGACAGACAGACAGACACACACACACACACACACCAATAATGTACCATCTGATGTTGTTTTATTTTTTTTTCATGCAACAGCCTGAGGCGTTAAAGACTTTCTTCCTACATCCATCACCTGCTTGCTGCTCAGTTTCCACTTATCCCACCTCCCCCCCTCCCCCTTTGAGCGCAGACACCAACCCCCTCACCAGGGTTCATCATTTTAACAGAACAGTGCAAAGCATGAAAAAAATGAAGGTCTATACAGTATAGACGGAGTAGACATAAGAGCAGTAATGGGAGGCCGTCGTGTCTTCCTGCTCCTGTTAAGCCTCTCTGTCTTTGAAGCCTCGTCTCTCTCGGCCATCCTGTTTGAACAGGAGGGATAATTACAGCCCTCCCGAGGCTACCGCAGGCTGGAAATCCCACGTTTAATGCGGGTTTGATCAGGAAACTCGGCCTTGAACGGAAACGCTTTTCATCTTCCCTTGAAACTCTGTTCAGCGGCCTGCTCGGGACATTTTTAAAAGCAACGCCACCAGCCCCTGGAGATCAGTAAAGTCTAATCTTTCGGTAATTAACCGGTGGCTTAAAAAGGCTGTGAAAGAGCCGGCTCAGGCTGAGCGCGCAGGTAAATCACCTGTTCCGGCGCAGGAAGGCAGCTCCATCCGGGCCCCACTGATGCGGTTAACTCGCGGGCCTCGTTCAAAGAGCTCTAATAGTTTTGATGACACACACTTTTGTCAGAAGGTGTAACGTGTAAAAGAGCTTTTCATCTCCAGCTTATGGGTAGTAATTGGCCTTAATTACCCCTCTAATTCCAGGCCTGTTATATAAACCGTCCTGTTTTGATGTGCGTTCACAGTGCAGGCTGGTGCACAAGAGACACGGACTGCTGTTGCACATCTGGGAGGTTTTCTTTAATGCTCAAGGAGGTTTAGTGCGATTGCTCTTACTATGTGGACGCTCGCCGTTTTGACGCTGTGCCTCACCTCGGCTGCCCTCTGCTTGGACTCCAACGAGATCCGCTCCTCCAAAGAGATGATCACGGACTCGGAACCGGTAAGAGAGCGACCTCATCCTCATCCTCATCCTCATCCTCATCCTCACCCTTGTTTTCTGCATCCGGACACAACACACTGATTTGTTGAACTTTTAATACTTATGTACTTATAGTTGTGAGATTTTCATTAAGTGAACAAATTGCAGGTTGTTTAGCGCTGCAGGTCAGCTAATGAGAAATGTTTTAAAACAATGCAAAAAAGGTATAATAAAAGTGATGCAATCATATCTTTATTATATGGGAATTTAAAACCTATGACATCACTGATAACGCTGATCTGTTCTAACAGGTGATTTACCTGGGGGCTCAGCCTGAGCCGGCTCTTTCACTGCCTTTAAAAAAAAATTTTTTTTTTTTTACAGTTTTAAAAACAGACATAAACACGAAATATTATCAGCAAATGGTTCTGTATGAGATTTCTCAAAGGAAATGAATAATAAAAAAAAATGTTTTTAAATGAAATAAATATAGTCAAATATGATGTTACATATTTACAAAAAGTCAACATAATTATTAAAATTAAAGGTGAAAATAGATTTTTTTTGTTGATTTTCTGTTTTGTTTTTTTTTTTGTAATTTTTATTTTTTTAATAAATACATTACTGTGATGTCATTTATTCCACTAGAGTTTCAGTTCACCCACTATTTTTTATTATTACATTTTAATGTTAAAATTATGTATTTTTCAAATACAGGATTTCTTTCCTTTGGTCATATCTTTATGTTTTTTCCTTCACACTTCACACAAAAAGTAAACTAAGTTTGTAAGTGTACTATTTAATTAATTTAACCTGAAATTACCGATTTTGACCATAATTTACCCCAATTCTTTTTAATTTAACTTACATATTTACATATTTATTACATATTTAGAAAGAAATTCTGTCCTTAATGAAATTTAATATGTCGATTCATTATTTTTTTTCTATGAATTTCTGAACTTCACTGTAATATATCTTTTCCTAACCTGCTCCGTCTCTAATAATGTTCTGTTTCATAGCTTGTGACTGATAGTTTTTCCTGATTCTTGACATCCATTTCACCCCTTGCTTCTCTTTTCCCTCATAATAAAGCTCTTTACAAGAAATAAAAATGACACGTTAAATGTGAAATACGGTTCTAGTGATGTTCTTTGACTTTGGACAGACAACGCTGCCGTCAGAGAAGGTTACAGTAAACATGAACGTCCATAACAACGTCAGACGTCGACAGCAAAACCCTGAATGCACTAATCAGCGGGTTGGTACAGAAAATCACTGATGACTCTGATAACAACTCAGACATTATAAACTCGCTGTCTCATGTTTGTGTTTTCCGAAGGCTGATCAGTTGCCTTAATCATCTGTTTAAATCTAGGCAAGCGAAAGCCGAGGCCAGAAGAAAAGATGTAGAAAGAAGCCAGGGCAGGTTGATGGCGCCAGCGAAAGAGGTGCAAACTCAGGTACATGACATTTGCGTTGAAAAGAAATTCACACAATTGTACCTCCAAGAAATCTTAAACCTTGTGTCAAACCTCAAACCCTAGATGTCATGCACAGCAGAATATCACACACAGCTCTGTATAATAAACTTTACTACTATATCAATGCTATTACTTACATATTATCTATTCATGTCTATTCAACAAGCAATCCCAAGGCTTTATTACAACCTCAAAATTTATAAAATGTAAAAATAAAATAAAAATTTTTTTAAATGCAGTAGCAGTCCAGCATCTGTATCTAATTTCTATGCAAAAGATGGAATAATAAGTAATAATTTTGACTCTTCAGTTCTTTATTTTCTAATCGACACTTCTTGTCATTAATAAAAATTCATAAACAACATTTAAAAACAAATTGCTGAGGTATAAGAGGAAATAAAAAAACTCCAGGATGTGCTGTTAAAGAAAAAGAATTCACTTTATTGTGGTAACGCGTGCTAAAGCTAAAAGATTAGCTTCCAGTACACAAACTGCAAAAGAAAACTTCAGACGTTTCCAGATTTTAAAAAGTAAATATATAAAAAGCAAGTATTGATAAAAACAAGCCCAACTTTCTTAGTTTTTAGTTTAGTTTAGTTTTTTAGTGAGGCTTTTATGATTATTTTTATGAGCTAGCTATCCCCCAGTACGCTAAACGTACCCAGCCACATATATAAACTTTGCTTCATTTCTAATAAATTAAGAAATTACATTTTAGCGACTATACAAGCAAGAAATCAAAGGCTACAGCTACAGGATTGAGTGTAACAGAACATTTAATCGCCACCTGTGAACTCATTCGCACGAACTTTTGAGGAAAACTTGAATGCAGCACTAGCTTGATTGTACCATTTAAAACCTACAGATTCGACTTTTTGAGATTTGGTCAGGTCAGAACACCGTTCAACGTGGCTCGAACAATATATGTTTATAATAAACATATCAAATGTGACTTATTTCAAACCCCAGGGGCGAAGAGGAACAAGTGTGTGCGCTCTCGTGACTGTGGAGCAGGCTGGTGCTGTGTTCAATACGCCGGTGGAGGACGGTGCCAGAGGGTTCTCCAGAAAGGCGAGATGTGCCTTTTAGGAGGTCGACCCAAAGCTCAAACCCGCAGACGTATGGAGCGCTGTGACTGCACGTCAGGACTGACCTGTCTCCCCAAACCGGAGAGCCGCAAAGGGCAAGGAGAGTGCGGCGTTCACGAGAAACCACAGGACACACCTCCTTAAGTTGTGTGTGCAACAGAGAATGCTAACGGCTTCTCAGACCGGATATGTCCCAATCCAGTTTGTGTGTGTGTGTGTGTGTGTGTGTTTTTTTTATAATAATGATAACAACAATAACAACAACAACAATAATAATAATACACTGCACGCGCTAACATTTTTTTCCTTCAAAACAGTGTGGATTCATCTTTACAGCCCCAGATATCCCATGATCCTATGCAGCACATGGTTTCAGTCAGCAAAAAAAAAAAAAAACTAAATAAAATATAAATAATTTGGTTTACCAGTGTTTTTTAAAAGTTCTTCTCCTTCCTCATTAATCATCAGCATTTAATTTATATGTTTATGTATCTTTTAAAAAATACATTTGTTCCACAGTTAGCCAGCAGTACCCATGTGTTGCACGCTAGCATAAATAAACCGCTAAAGCAAGATTAAAAATGATACATCTAGTCCTGATCCCAAGAAGGTGTGAGCTGACAAACATTTGTTTCAATATTTTAATAAATCTAAGCAGATCATGAGGTAAAAAATTCCAACTAAATTCATTCAGATTTACTTCTTTAGCTTTGCAGTGCTAACTGTTTACTGCTCAAATGTTTCGAATCAAATTTGTTACAAAACAGATTAGTGCTAGAAAGACATCGAAAACAGTTCAACTTTTTTTTTTTTTTTTTGCTCTGGCAAGTGAATGTTTAAAGTTTGAATGTAAGCATCAGCTAAAACAAGTTTAATCAAATTTTGCTTAATTTAGTTGATTAGCTTTGTGCAAAATGCGTGTTGAAACCCTAGCTCCTGTCTCAGACCTCGCAACTCGTCTGTTGAGTCAAAACATTTGAACAATCTCAAGAAAGTTTCTTTGTAACACACGTCAAAACAGTGAGACTGTTATGGAGCAAAAAAAAAAAAAAAAAAAAATTGTGACGTTTATTGAACATTAATGTTAAGAGTCTTTAGTGTCAGCGCATTATAACATAAAGTTAGCTTCTTTGCTAACTTTAGTCAATGCTTAACAACACTGTGTGTAGATTAAAGTGGATAAAACATCTAGGTGTTTAAACGTCTAGTTGGTGGTCATTTGCTGAGATATAAGAGCAATAAAACACTCCAGGATGTGCTGTCGAGGGAAAAAAAATCACTTCAGTGTGGAAAAGACGCCCATGATTGATTATTTTGTCTGTGATTACGCAGCCTGTGCTAACCCTATACATTAAAAACAAAACTTCAGACGTTTCCAGATTATCAAAAGTAAAGGATTTTTTTTTTTTTTTATAAAGCATTTTATATATATAAAGCAAATATCAAATCATCATTTTGACCAATTTGAAGTTAAATAGAACATGGCGTATATTTACAGTATTTGATTTCATGGCCCGATTCGTTTTCTAGTGAGGCTTTTATTGTTATTTCATGCTGTACGCTACCTAAAGGTCATACTATTCTGCATCAGTTTAATGCGACACGAAATGTACATGATCAGCCACGTATCAATTATGCTTCATTTTTAATAAATCACGAAATAAACTTTTAGGTGACTTGTGCAAGCAGGAAATACAAGGCTCTAGCTACAGGATAGTCTCGGCTGATCGAGTGTAAAAGATTGTTTAATCCTTTTGTATGTGAAATCATGTTTGCTTGTTGTTGTTGTGTTTTTTTTTAAGCTATTATACATTGTTTTTACAATCATATATACTGTATATTTAGATTTTTTGAATGTAGGATGTGCTAGGTTACTGAGCACTGCCGTAATTCTTTCTAATTTCTTGGATTAGAGCGCCCTCTGATGGCTATTTATAGCACTTACGCACGCTTTTGAATCATTAGAGCACTTGTTTTAGAGTGAAATATGTTGGATTTAATCTTTTTTCTTTTTATTAAATTTTAAACAATTGCCACTTTATTTCGGAGTCTCGTGTCTTCTGTATGATCTGTGGTTACCGAAAAGGAAAAACGACAGTTGAATTATTCTTCCGTCCAAGTAATGAGCGAATTATTAACTTTTGTCGCCACCTAGTGAATCGCATTCAATCCTCGGGAGAAAAAAGAAAAGGAGAAGGAAGGAGGACACACAGGCAGGAAAACCACAAACCTTTTCAGCTTTCTTCTCCAAGCTGCTGCGTTACATCAATACACATAATGCTTAATGTCTTTTTTTTTGTTTGTTTCGTTTCGATGACTTTCTTGCCTCCTTCCACGCTCAGATTGCACAGCTGCAGATCTTCTTACCCCACTCCGGGTAACTAACCTAGCACACGGTGCTCACCAAGAGCTAGGGTTACTTCTCAGGCTTCCCAGCTGTCCAATAGACAATACTCAAGACGTTTTGAGTATTGCTGGTGGAGAAATCCGACACCTGTGGCTGAGAGTATCCAGGCTGGTGTGGTCTCAGCAGAAACTCGAGCTCGGTTTCATTCAGCTGCTGTGTGGAATAAAAAAAAACCCAGACACACCTGCTCAACTCCAACCACATTACACTAACCACAGCATGGCCAGTTCACAGAATTAAGCACGGAATAACATACACATACACATGCACACACACAAATGGGGTGTGTGTGCTTTCTTTTAGAGGAAAATATGTCTCAGGCTCGTCAGATGATCAAGTTTCCTAGAACAGCACAACATGAAGCATTTTATTCTTGTTACTCATACTGTAAAGATGTATAATAAATTTTTAACGAGAAACAAGCTAGTTCTGATAATCGCTTAGATTATAGAAGGTATGAAGCAAAGTGCTTCCTTTCTCCTCACATTAATAAAGAAAAGAAACTTGGTAAAAAATAGTCGTGTTGTTTTGTTCACAGAAACGACCGAAAACAGCCAGAAAAACGCATGATCATTTGTAGGCGTGCTATTTCTTTCATTTCTTGCTCAGTCATGTTTGTATAGTTGAAATAAAATTCAGTTCATGTTGCCGAGGTTCTGCTGAAAAAAAGGACACGTCACTCTATACTGCACAATCCTGAGCCCGTCCTATACAGTACGTGTTTATTTAAATAAAAATAAAATAAAAAAAAGCCGGCAAAACAAAAAGTTTCAATGGATAAAAATGTATATTTTTAAGGGCCACCCACAATTACTAACAAATCTGGATATTTGGGTGTTGTTGTTGTCTTATTGTTCAGCTACTATACATGGACAAGCTTTCAGATATTTATAGACGATATTAAATCATGAATTACTCCTCTAGTTCAAGCTACTATGGTCTAACCTGGTCTCTAGATACCCTGGTGATGAGTTGTTGTTTTTTTTTAGCTTTCCTATCGATTTCAGATTTAAAAGTAAGAAAACTGGAGCTGTGTGATGAATTTTACTGTCATACAGTGCTCGTTATTCAAGTTCCAGTAGACTGGCAACAAATTATTTGTCTCAGCATGGCACTAATCACATTATTCAGCTTTGTGCACGTTTTCCTACGACCCGATCAGTTATGACATCACTCAACACACCCGATCGCTCTAAGCTGACATTTTAAGAATGTGTGGAAAAGAAATCATTGAAGCCAAATCGTTTTAGCGCTAATAACACCCTATTGTTCAGAGGTGGATTTAAATCATCTAGCTAGTCTTGGAAGTTTATTAGCTGAGGTCAAACCACGCACAAGAGCAAGAAGTCAGAAACGGCAGGGTTCTCGTTGTTCCCCTTTTTTATTTGTCAGATTCCGATACACAAATCTCACAGCCCGTTGGCTTCTATTTGTAAATGAAATGGAGAACTGATCCCAAAAAACAAAACAAAAAAGAAGGCAACTCGTCAAACAGTGTTAGGGATGTGGACAGGCGGGCGTCAAAGCAAAACAGGAATGTTGATCTGAGCAGTGTTTCAAGGGGACTGACTAAGAGATCAGGGCGGGACGGGGGGGAAGGAAACAGGAAGCGTCTAGATCTGGCCGCAGTCTGCGATGCCGATCTCGGTGCTGGTCTTGCCGCTGTTGCTGCCGTAGCTCTCTACTTTCTTGATGACGTCCATGCCCTCCACGACCTGACCGAAGACCACGTGCTTCCCGTCCAGCCTGAGGGGGAAACAGTCGGATAAGGGGTTTAATCGTTTTAGCCGAATCGTTAAGCAGTTCTCTGGAAAAAGGATGCTTAATAAGCTGGAATGGTTCCAAAATAAAGAGAGCGGGATTAAAAAATATTTGACATGACTGGACGGCGCCATTTTGTTTAGAACTTCTATACTCAAACTAATTCAAATAGCTCTTGAATTATGAAGCTCATGAATTTGTGTAATAGTTACTGTAGATATAGCTCTAAATACAGAACAGCACTCAAGCCGTTCCATAACAAGCCACACGTCCACACACTGACCAGCTGGTGTTTGCTGTGCAGATGAAGAACTGCGAGCCGTTGGTGTTGGGTCCGGCGTTGGCCATGGACAGGCACCCTGGCCCCGTGTGCTTCAGAGAGAAGTTCTCGTCCTCGAATTTGTTTCCGTAGATGGACTTGCCACCGGTTCCGTTGTGGTTTGTGAAGTCGCCACCCTGCAAACGTTCAGCATGTTCAGAGCCGTAAAAAAAAAAACAAACAAAAAAAAACATTCTATAGCCGTCTTAACATGCAAATAAATGTTTAAGAGCTTGTTCAGACTGCAGGCAAATCCGATTTGTTTCACAAATCTTATCTTTAGGCTCTCAGACATCCAGCTCGAAACAGACGCACTGTTGCCCTGTCTGCACTGGTTGCCGTGGTAACATCACTGCACGGCACAGTATTTCCTCCTGTAACACCCTGTTCAGTGTCTATCCTTTTCCATGTCCATACTGTAGTCATGTTCTATATCTATTACATATGATGACGCAGAAGGTCTTTCTTGGCCAATCAAGGGATTCCAGGGTACCAGGGATTCGAACTAGAGTGAGCTCGGTAATGCTATTTAGTGTTTTTTTTATTTTTTTTTTACTGTTCACACTACATGAATGCAATCTGATTCCAACCTGTATACGGCAAAAATCTGATTCGGCCTGCCAGTCTGAACAAGGCCGTAGTGATGCTGTAGGAACTGGAACATTTCATTCAGTTTGGAGATGTTAAACATGGTTATAGGTACAGATGCAAACATCTAGAATTAACGATTTACTTGATATTTCAGGAATTGATTCATGCTGTACACATAGAGAGTAAATCTTAAATAGAAGTCTGATTTGTTGTGTAAGGAAGTTGCCCATACCTGGCACATGAAGTTGGGGATAACACGGTGGAAGGTGGAGCCTTTGTACCCGAAGCCAGGCTGCCCTGTGCACAACTGCCTGAAGTTCTCTGCAGAACACAAAACTTACCAGTTATAAAATCGCTCTCGAGAGCTTACAGCAAACTCCAGCAAATGTGCATGTGTGTGTATATGGACTCGTACCTGCTGTCCTGGGAACGACATCAGCTCTCAACTGTTAAAAAAAAAAAAAAAAAAAAAAAAACACCAGTCAAATCAAGTAGGCTTTTATTGTCATTGCAACCAACCACTTGCAGTTCAGTACACAGTGAATGAAGCAACCTTCCTCCCGGACCAAAGTGCTACATACGTGCATAAATTAACAACAAAAAAGTCAGCATAAAGTGCACTTGTGCAAACAGTAACAAACACGACACAATGCAACACACTGTGGCAATGCAGCGCCAACCAGTACACAGAGCTGAATTAAGGCAGTGCAAATAAATTGTAATTGAGATGGTAAATGCAGAAAACATTTCTAGTTGAAGTAGCAGTAAAGAAAAAGTTATTGCGCGAATAGCAACAGTAAAATATTGTGCAAAACAAAAAAAACATTTGTGCAGATTGGTGTGCAAAATGGCCAGATGATGTTCACCTTAGTGCATGCGCGTGTGTGTTGGTATGTGTGTGTCTGTGTTTATCAGTTCAGTCTCGTTTCACTGAGGTAATTGCATTCATCTGAGTGTATGTTTATCGGTCCAGTCCCATTGTACTGAGGTGATTATGTTCATCTGTGTGTGTGTGTGTTAGTCCAGTCCTGTTGAACTGAGGTGATTGTGTTCATCTGTGTGTGTGTGTGTGTTAGTCCAGTCCTGTTGAACTGAGGTGATTGTGTTCATCTGTGTGTGTGTGTGTGTGTATCAGTCCGGTCCTACTGTACTGAGGTGATTGTGTTAATCTGACAGTGCATGTGTGTGTGTGTGTGTGTGGATATATCATACTCATCGTCAAGCACAGGTCACGTGATTTCGATTTAGAAAGCAATTGTGAGCGCGCTTGAACGCGAAGCAACAGCTGTACGTATGCGGTCAGACGGGAGCGCGCGCACACAGGCACACACCCCTGAATGATGAAGGAGGGAATAAACCATTCAGCGAAGGGAAAATGAGGAAATATAATATAAATTAATTTTGAACTTTATTTTCTATATTTATATAAAATAAAGAAAGGCGGGGTCGCGTGTGAGAAATCTCCGCAGCGCCTTAAGAACGCGCACAAGCGCGCGCGCTCCCGCAACCTCTCGCCCCTCCCCCTTCCTGATCTGCTGTAGAACTTTCCAGAACATTTTGAATAAATTCATTCATAGCCTGAGAGAGAGAGAGAGAGACAGAGAAGGGGGAAACACGATTGTTTGGGCTCATTTTAGACTTAATTAGGTCTATTATTATCTCTAGATATAATTAATTAAATCGATATAGCAAAAACAATAATAGTAGTAATAATAATAATAATAACAAAAAACGATTTATAGAGTGAAAATTAAAAGGGAAAAACGCTAAAATTGCACTAATGAGCTGACGCCAAGAGATTAAATTGTCAGATTAAATTGCACTTAATTAGTGATATCATCCATAGGCATATAATTAAGCAATTAGTTTTTTTTAATTTTTATGTAACTCCTGGATGGAATAAACGAGTCTAATGCCAACACCCACGTCACTTATATAGTTATATTGAGTTAGCAGTGCATGCTAACTGGTGTTATCCTGCATCCCGTCCCACACATAAGAGGAAAATAATAACACTTAAGCAACACTCTCTCTCTCTCTCTCTCTCTCTCTCTCTCTCTCTATATATATATATATATATATATATATATATATATATATATATATATACACATACACACATTTTGGTTTCAAATAGGCTTAAGTAATGAAGAATGTTGAGAGTTGAAAAGAACATTCTGGAATCATTCTCATGCCTAAAGACAGGGGCATGTCTTTATTATAAAGCATCGAGCGAGAGTGTGTGTGTGTGTGTGTTAGCAGGTGTGACAGTAGCAGTACTTTCACCCCTTTAAAGGATGTAGGCTGCACATTTATTCCATGTCGGATGCAGGAACTAAATATAGTCTCAGTCTCTCTCTCTCTCTCTCTTTCAAAAAAAAAAAAGAGAGAGAAAGTAGGATGCATGTTATGTTACAGTGCAACTGTCAGATAAAAGAAGCAACATGGCGCCGGGACCTGCAAACCATAATGACCATGACTACAGTGTGTGTGTACAGTATACATGATACTAGTTTGCATTGAGGTTGGTGCTATTCTTCGCCTCTGCACAATGCAGCTTTCTTTTTAAGACAGATTACGTCATATACTAGGGATGTGTCCCCCCCCCCCCCTGTACAGCTGCAAGCTTGGTGCATCATGAGCATCACCATTATTATCATCAACTCTCTCTCTCTCTGTCTCTCTCTCTCTCTCTCATTCTTGCCTTGCATCTCTGTGGTGCATCTGGTTTATTAATAATACATTTCTGATGCATGCATTACAACCAGTCTAACTTTAAATAATAAATGAAATAGAAGAAGCATGAATAAAATAAAACCGAAAGGATGCATGCTAGGACAATGCAAAGCACTGATGCAAACACACCCAATAGAAACATTACAGCCATCCCACCTCACTGCAAAGACTTCATCATCATCATGATAATTAAACGTGTATATAGCAGACGTTAAACACATCCTACCTCCATGACCACTCTTCCGAGCAGGCTTCCACCTGCACTGATGTCGAAGAAAACTCTAGGGTTGGCCATTCTTTAAAAAAAAAAAATCCTCCTAAAATAAAAATAGAAATGATGCTCGATTCTGGGGAATCTTTTGTCTCGCCCGTGCCGGGTTGCTATGGTCTTTTGGAAATGGAGGAGAAGAGGGAAAGGAGGCCGGCATTGCGTTTATAACAGAGAGGCGGGGTTTGCGCGGACGCTCCCGTCCAATGAGAAAGCAGGAAAGGTTCGAGTGACGTAACGACCAGCCAATCAAACCTGCGTGCGAAGGAGGCGTCACCATTCCAAAAAGGGACCGGCTGTTACAATGTAACACACAAATACAGTAAGGAAGTGCTGCTTTAAAACATGTGAAGCCCAGGGTCCAGAGTGACGTTTCAAGCTAATGAGCTTTTCTTTAACCCTTTATTGAAGTCTGAATCATCAGCAACACCTCCTCTCTCTCTCTCTCTCTCTCCATGAGCTTAAACCTGTCTACACTACATGGACAAAAGTATTAAACCTGCAAAGGCACTCTAGCCAAATACATTTAGAGTACTTCAATATGGACTTGGTCCTCCTTTTGCAGCTACAGTATGACAGCTTCCCCTCTTCTTCGAGGGCTGTCCAATCTCCGTCGCAGTTCATCCCAAAGGCTTGAGCAAGGCCCTTAACCTCAACTGCTCAGATGTATAACGAGATGAAAATCCAAGTCATAAGATGTCTTGGAATGCTGAAGCATTAAGATTGCCCCGATTGTGATTGGACAAACCTGTTCATGATTGAATTCAGGCGTTTCAAATACTTTTGTCAGTGTATCTATCGATATCACACAATCATCTTCAGTAAGTCCTGGAGCTGAGGTGTCTTATCTCAGAAATAAAAGCATCCTAGAGAGAGAGATGAGAGTAAAACAGGACACCACACACACTTACAACCTTAACAGTTGATTTAGCATTGCCGGTTGTTGTCGTTATCCCTTCAGCTGCTCCCTCGAGGGGTCGCCACAGCAGACCATGTGATCCGCACCAGAACTTGGGATGGTTATGTCAGGCAGGTCATCCATTTTATCCGGGCTTGGGATCGGCACCGTCTCCAGTGGCTGAAGTTTGGGCATTGGGTAGGCCCAGGTTCAATTCCCAGCTAATGCCCAAACCCCATACACCCTGCCACAAAACTCTGCATTAGAGGTGGTGAAACATCACAGTTCCTCTATAATCCTACAAGGTGGGGTGCTCTAAATTGTTCTCAATTTATTGTTTTGGGTGATCCCTTGTGATTCCCATTCCTGATAGCTGATGTGTTGTCTTGCGGGTTTCTGGTTTAGAGGAAACCAGAGATCCCCGATGAACCCCACCAGGACATGGAGAGAAGATTTTTTTTTTTTAACTCCCTCACTTAAGCATCACAGTGGTAAAAATGTCCCGCCCGATCTAGTCGGACCACACCAACTTTTTCTTTGGAGTTCCAATGATGCCTAAAGATTCTGTTATTGTTTAAGTGCAATTTCCAAAATTGACAAGCCCCTGAAAATAAACCACTTGAAGTTGTATAATTCGAAAACCTTGACATTTATTCCATCGTCCTCACCGTTCGGGAAAGGCAGCGTGTGTCTAATTCTTCCTGGCCGGTGTTTATCATGACTCCTACCGTGCTCCGCGACAAGTCCGAGATATCTGTTACATGAGTCATGAAGGTCAGCGACCATCTGTATCCTTTGCGTCAAAAAGCTTTACTCAAAGACAATAATGGAGTTCCTGAAAACCGAGAGCGGTTCAAAGATTTCCTCAAGCGTGATCATTTGTTTTCGGGTGTTAAGAACATTAAAGGGGAACATTACTATAAATCAAAATTTCTTCGACGATCCTGGACGTGACCTCATCATTAACATCATAATAAAGCAAAGTAATAAATAAAAAAAACAGGCATGTGCAGCTCTGAGAAGATAATGTGTTTATTGAATGAAGAAACAAGGACAGGATTTCGATTCCCTAAAATAAAAATAAAATAAATAAAATCATCTGCTTCCTCGAGCATTTCCTTGCAGGACGGTCGCACACTAACAGGGTTCACGGAGAGTTCCCTCAGCCAGTCTGATCACGAGTTTTTGTTTTGGGGTTTGTTTGTTTTTTTTTGGCACATGGTGTGGCAGAAGAGAAGTGTAGTTTGTTATACGTGTACGTGGTTTTAGTGTGCACACCTGAGAGAACATGCTGAAACGGGATGAGGCGTGATCTGCGTGGATTATACATGTACATGTATAAGGATATGTTCATATAAATACAACCGTGCAACATTAGAAGAAGAAGAAAAAAAAAAAAAAAAAAATAGTAAGCAAGTCTGTTGTGCGTCGCCACCGACCGAGGCCACATTCAAATGAGCTGATAGTGTGTGCGTGTGATGACCGTTAAAGCAGAAATAAAACCACGGAAGATGATAAAATAAAGCCTTTCAAAGGGAATACATACATACATATATATTTATATGCAAGTTAAGATGTCAGTAGCTTAGCATGAGCACTAACACTCAAGCAGTGAGGAGCAATTTACACGGTTTATACAGGAGTATGGGGGTACACAGATCTCATCTGATTTGGTTTTTCTTTGCTTTTTAAATTTTTTTTTATTTTAAGGCTTGTGTGATGTGAATGCACATCATGCTGACTGATCGCTTCCTTTCCTCCCATCATAAACAAACTTACCTTTTTCGCATCCATTTTTGGCTAATACTCATAAAACCCAGATCAAAAAAACAAAAACAACAACAACAAAAAAAACCTATACCTAAAACTCCTTTAACAAAACAAAAAACAAACAAACAAACGAAAAAAAAGCCACAGGGGGTGCGAACCACCGCCACTTCCCGAAATGTGCTTTCGTTGTCTGGAACCGACACGCCAGCATTAGCCATAAACAATGTACGCTTGTGCTGTTATTTGTGGCTGTTTCACAGGAACATGTCTGAAACTAAATGGAACTAAACATAGCCTAATACGAAATCCAGACTGGTAATGAATCAGGAATCATGGTGTGTGTGTACGTGTGTGTGAGAAGGACGGGAAAAGACGTGCTAAGTGCATTTCACGACCTACCATTCATTTCTAGATCGTGTCTTTTTTTTTTTTCTTCTCTGTGTGTGTATGAGTAGGGGCCGATGAAGCAGGTGTGCATATGTGCGTGTGTGTGTGTGTGTTATGTAGGGGTTGGGGGGGGGAAGCAGCATCGGGCGCGGTAATGAGACCTGGCTGGATACGGTTTCGGAGCGGGCGGGATAACCGAAGCATTCTGCGAGATTAGACGTGATCTTTGAAGGCGTCCAGGTTGAAGGCGGTGTCCAGGAAGCGCTTCAGCTCCAGAAGGTGCGAGTTCTTGCTGCCGGTGGCCGGAGCGGCGGCAGGGTCACGACCGGCGTACCTAAAACACACACACACACACATGGCATAATACAACACGGCGTAATGCAAAACATGTATGTTTAATTCAAAAGTAATTACAGTCCGTCTTAAATGAGTGAATATACAATGCCTGGCTAATAAAATAAATAAATAAATAAATAAATAAATAAATGGCTCTGGAGATTTTAAATGACTGGAATTGAGTTAAGAACCGTCCAACACATTATTATAACCAGGAAGGATAGTGCTAAACTGTCAGGGGGAAAAAAAGAAAAAGAAAAAAAATCATGAATGGACATCACTTAAACGTTGTGTGAAGTATGTGCGCGCATCTAAACAAATAAATAAATAAATAAATAAACAGTGAAAAGTTATTTTTAACAGTGAAAATAAGAGCATTTCCAGAAACGCACACAGTGATGAGAACTTGCTGGATTGGGACTAAGCAGCTGTGTGTCCATAAGAAAATCACTCGTTAGTGAGACTCGTCAGTAAACAAACTTTAGTTTGCTAGGGAGAATAACGATTGGGCTTTGGAGCGATGGGAAAAGGTCATGTGACCTGACGAGTCCAGACTCAGTCTATTCCGGAGTGATGGGCGTGTCAGGGTAAGAAGTGAAACGCATGAAGCGATGCTCCCGTCATGCATAGTGCCCGCTGTACAAGCCTCTGGAGACAGTGATATGATCTGGTGTCGCTTCAGTCGCTCAGGTCGAGACTCAGCAACGTTATGGGGCGATAACGTGAAGTCACATGACCAGCTGAATGTACCGAATCACCAGGGTATCTGTATTATCTATGGGGTGTTTCTTCCCTGATGACACACGGCCAATATTCCAGGATTATTACAGGAGTGTGTGACTTTTTTTTGTTTGTTTGTTTGTTTATTTTTTGACTAGGCATCATGTACACGGTATATAGTGAACATTTGGGATTTGTCCAACTGTGTATTTACTAAGGGTGTAAACCTTGTGCCTCCAGATGATACGAGTTCAACCCTTAGAGCAAAACATCTTCAATAGTTGCGCCCGAGTTGCCATTGATCTGTGTTTATAATCAGTGAAACAACAAAATTTGCGAAGTGGCCAAATTATGGGAACTTTTTATTATTATTTCTTTCTAAATCACTTACAGTCGATGATAATTTCATGATGGCTGCGTCTTTTTTTTTTTTTACTCCCTGGATTAATTTAGCCGTGGTCCATTCCCACCCCCCAGTAAGTTCTCCACGATCATACAAAGAACTTGAAATCTGAAATAATAAATCATATTTGTAAAAAAAAAATTTTTTAAAGTTGCTGTTTATGGTGCACCACGTGTCGTATAACGCACTCGTCGGAAAGTGACCTCTGCCCTCTTCTGCACACTCAAATTCACAGATGCCCCTTTGCACCCAGAGAGCATGGCAAATTTCAATCACTTGGACTCGGAGCGATAAGGTGGAAATACAAACACACACATATGATGATTATAATAATAATAATAATAATAATAATAATAATAATAAGATAATGGTGATGATAATATTAATATTATATTAATAGAATGTACATCATACTATTTTTCTTTTCCTGAAGTGTGTATACAGACTGAGATGACATTTTATTCACTACTAAAAAGAACTTGCTAAAAAGGCCGGGCTTTATTTGTCGTTGGCGTTCAAACAAGCTCGTAGTTGCTTATCAGTTGATTTGTATCTACCCAGGATATGCACGCACACACACGCGCACACACACACTCCATGCACTTTAATCCTTATTGAAGTACTTGAAGTGATGTGTTCGATTAATAATTTATAGCTACAGATAACGGACAGCTCGTAACACTGTAGGAACCCGGAATTGCACTGTTCTGTTGCTATAGCAACGGGGGGGGGGATCTTCGGTCATAAACCATTCTGATTCTGATTCAGGCAGCCTGGTGTAGAATGTACGCTCTTATTGTAGTGTAAATTCACTCAGTTTACTGAGGTGTGTGTGTGAGATCCGTGTTTACCAGACGGGCTTGGCGCGGTCGATGGTGGTGCGCATGCGAGGCTTGACGTAGTCGTAGTAACCCTGGTTCTTGTGCTCCTCCTGACACCACACCAGGTCGGCGTTGGGGTATTTCTCCGTCTCGGCTTTCACCAGGTCGAAGGGGAACGGAGAGAGCTGCGGGACGGAGGGGTCAAAGGTCAGCTCGGTCACATCATCCACCACTTGCAGCTTGTGCAGTGTTGTTACTGTTAACATGTTGTACATCGTATAAACGATATCTGCTGATGTTCACTAAAACTCTCACACACACACACACACGCTCAACGAACAAGACTTTAAACAGTCATAAAAATTCAGTGGCGCGTGTGTGTGTGTGTGTGTGTGTGTGTGAGAGAATATGTGATTGTGTTGTACTAGTGTGAGAGAACATATATATTGGTGCGAGTGTGAATGAGTGAGAGGAACTGTTTATTCATGTGCCAGAGTG
>QNUK01000219.1:152500-322500 GCA_013621035.1 Clarias magur
AGAGAGCCGAAGGCCATGTACTCTCCCAGAGCCCAGTCCACCGTCCGGTTCCGGATCATCTCACCGCGACCCTTCAGGATCCGACTCAGACCTGCCGCATATAGAAGGAGGAATAAATGTACACAGCGGTACCCCTGCGTTTAGAATGTTCGCCATAAGAACTGAAATCTTGCACAACATTTCACTTTTATACGTTTATAAAATGTCTATAAACGTCTATTTTTATTGTTTAAACCCTAAATATTCTCCCAAAACACTCTAATTTCAGTTCAAACTCAGCTTAACACATTACCCTTAAAAAGAAAAAAAAAATTTTTATTTTAATTTTTTTAAAAATTTTTTTTAAGGTGAACCGCTATACTGTACAGTTCTGTACTACTGTGACTCCCGCAGAGTATCCTAGAATGTAAAATACAGATGTTACCCCTCTGTATGTACTGTAATTCCTACCAGCGCGTTTTCTTGTAAATACGGTAATTATTCACCATCACAAGCTGCGTTTTCCTCTACGCTCACTTTGTGTTCTCACTACAGTATTAAAAAACGTATACAGTATTACATTTTACATGGATATTTTGCTGAATTTACATTAATGTTTATGCTACAAAATCAGTAAATTTTATTATTATTAATAGTTTTTATATTATCCATTTGAAAATTTAGCTTACATTGATACAAATTGACTGATTTTGTAACATAACTATTATTCTTAACAGTTTTGCATTAAAATGCATGAACAATTATAGATTGCCCCAAAAAAAAAAAAAAAAGCCATTAGAAAAATGTGCATGATATGTGCGGTTTCCATGAAATTACAATTAGTCAGGTCCTGAAGAAAAATCCGCCGAACTCTGAACAAGCGACTTTGTGGGGGTCGACTGTATTAATGTAATAATGGTAATATTTTTGGCCGGCTGGCACGGATTATCTGCATTTACATTATTCCCTATGGGAAAATACGTCTCACAATACGGATTTCGCCTCCAGAACGGATACATTTTTTTGTTTGTGAATGATGTATTACACACACCTCCGTGAATGGTGAAGTCTTCCACAGGGACAGATGAGGCCACCTGACCGATCTGTGTGAGCTCCTCCTCACTCAGTCCTGTAGAAGGACAGCTCATGCTTTTGGGCTGACCGTCCAGTGTGAAAAAACCTAAACACACACACACACACACAAGACAAAATGTGCAAGTGTTAATGGGCATCACATTTAAAAAAAAAAAAAAAAATCAACATGTTAAGTGTCTCTCCCACTCCCTCACACTGCATACACACATGCATTTACACACACAGAAAAAACAAACATACACAGAATTTATGCACAGAGACACGCACAGGCAAACAAGTTCACGCGCAAATGAAAACACCCATGCAAACAACCACCCACACACACACAAGCACACACACAAGCACACACACAAGCACACACACAAGCACACACACAAGCACACACACCAGGCCATGGGGAATCCAGCCAGTGCTTGATGTGAAGGATTTTCTCGTCCTTGGAGCGAGTGTAAGCCTCCTCACAGATCTTATCATATTTGGAAATCTCCTCCTGCAAACACACACATACAGAGTACTCATGTCAACCTGAAAGCCCCTTTAATCCACAATGAATACACCGTTTGTGTGTGTGTGTGTGGGTGTCCTGACCTCGTACTCCTGCCGTGTGACGATTCCTTCGGCGATGAGTCTCTCGGCGTACTTCTGCAGCACCGGCTTCTGCTTCTTGATCTGCTTGTACATCAGCGGCTGCGTGAACATGGGCTCGTCCATCTCGTTATGGCCGTTGCGCCGGTAACCCACCTGCAGGGACAGAGGAGACGGCGCGCAGCGTTACATTAAAGAATATAACGTTAATAACACACACACACACACACACACGTAGAATGGAGCGTCGGTGGAAACACACTCACCAGGTCGACCACCACGTCTTTGTGGAAGGTGGCTCTCCACTCGGCGGCGACGTTGCACACGTACATGACGGCCTCCGGGTCGTCGGCGTTAACGTGGAAGATCGGGGCGTTCACCACGCGCGCTACGTCGGTGGGGTACGGGGAGGAGCGGGCCATACGGGGGTCAGTGGTGAAGCCGATCTAACACACACACACACACAGATTAACACAGGACTCTATCTAGAGCTGAAGATTAATTTTTAGTATCGATTAATTAAAATTTATGGGTTATGTAGTTCTGCGATGTGTTTTTCAGAAACAAGTGCCTGATGCAGTGGACAGGCTCGTGTTCTTCACTTAAAACATGTCAAATGCTGTCAGGCGCCTGTTGGATTTTATTTAGCATGTATGTCGCATGTGGCTTACAAACTTTTAAGTAATTCATTTTACAATTTTTAGTAATTAAATTTTTTTTAAGTCTATTTCTATAACTTATTTTATTATTATTATTATTATTATTATTATTATTACAACAATTTATCTTATGAAAAGTAAGTAAAGTCTGCAGCTTGCACTTCACCATTCCCTCATATTTTGTTATATTGCTTTATTTTGCTAAAATAACCAGAACTTGTAAGAACAGGTGAAAGTTCACACTTCATTAAAAGTTGAATGTTGATGTACTGATTAACGTTTTGCTTTAATAACAAGAAGAAGAAGAAGAAGAAGAAGAAAAAAAAAAACGTGTTAAAGTAAGTTTGCACTTTTAGTCCAAATAAGCAGTTCATGTTTGGTTATATTGTTTTTGAAAATAAATAAATAAATCTATCCTATAACCTATAGTGTTTCATTGATTTATTTATTTTTAATCGAAAATCAAATTTTGTCTTTAATAAAAAGATTTTAAAAAATAACTTAAATAATTTGATTCAAATTGCAATTCTTTAAGTATGACGTTTTTATTAATATACTGCTGCGATATTAAAATTTCCCCTGATTATGTTACAAATTTAAACTTAAAAAAAAAAAAAAAAAGTTTAATGATGTCAAAGCATGCCGTTCCTTATAACATTAGTTTTCTCACTTAAAAACCAGCGTGTATCTCGGTCATCATTATTTCTTAAAAAAATAAAAAAATAAAAAAATAAATAAATAAATAATAAACCCTCTGCAAATAATTCACTCCTACCACATGGGAAGAAAATGTGTGATTGTTCAGAGAGCGCCACCTGCAGGATTATAAGGAAACAGCTACGCTTTATGCCTTAAACGTCTCAAAACTCACCTAGACAGTGAGCCAGCGGGTTGAGCTTATTGTGAGACTTGTGCAAGTGTGTGTAATGAGGGGGTTAAATTGCTAAATATAAATGCATTTGGAAAATAAATAACGTACAGAATCGTTTACATCCGAGGCCGATCGGCCGATCAAACTGGAAACCAGACAATTCTGCTTACCGGACAAACTGGACCGGTTCATCTCTATTATAATTGTAAACACAGTGTTTAAAAATTTATTTTGGAGTCAGCAGGGCGATACGTGAATCCTAACAGAAAAATCACTGAAACAATCCTCTAGTAAAAAAACAAAACAAAAAAAAAAACACCTAGTATTGTGCATCTCTGCATATTATAAAAAACGTATAGAACCGTCTCCACAATCGCCGAGAGCATGTGTGTAAAAGCGAGTGAGCCAGTGTGTGTGTGCGTGTGTGTGTGTGTGTGTGTGTGTGTGTGTGTGTGTACCTGGTTGTTGACGACCACGTGTACAGTGCCGTGTGTAGTGTAAGACGGAAGGTCGCTCAGATGGAAGGTTTCGTAGACGATACCCTGGCCGGCGAACGCAGCGTCACCGTGGAGCAGGATGGACATCACCTGAACATGCACGCACGAGCACATATACATACACACAGTATTGAAACACGGGTCTTTTTCATCATCTTTTTTTATTTATTTTATAGATATTACAAAATTATACCATAAATATATTTTCAGATTTTAACATACAAGTGGTTGAATAGTGAACAGTGAGAGTAGTGTGTGTGTGTGTGTGTGTGTGTGTGTGTGTGTGTGTGTGTGTGTGTGTTGCTGACCCGGTTGCCGTCGGTGTCTCCGCAGTAAAACTGCTCGGCCTTGGTCTTGCCCTGCACCACCGGGTCCGCGGCTTCCAGGTGAGACGGGTTGGCCACCAGAGACAGCGTGATGTTCCTGTCAGTCACACGGTTTATCCTCCTGTGGTACATCCCCAAGTGGTACTTCACGTCTCCTGAACCCTGACGCACACACACACACAATGAACACACGTCGTATATAAAGATTAACACACCTTCGGTTGAAATTCCTGGTCCCTCACCTCGTCTGCAGCCTCCAGCTTGGAGTCGAACTGGCAGAAGATCTGCTCCAGCTCCTTCCTGATCACGTTAGCCAGCACGTTCAGTCGTCCTCTATATATAAACACACACACACACACACACACACACCACACGTGATGACAAACCACCTCACCCACACACACACCAGGACCTCAGATGGACATCTATAGCTCATCCTGGCTCGCACCTGTGCGGCATCCCCATGATGACGGTGTCGACGCCGGACGCGCTGGACTGGTCGATGATGGTTTTGAGGGCGGGGATGAGACTCTCGCAGCCCTCCAGACCGAAGCGTTTCTCCGAGGACCACTTTCTCTGAAGGAATTCCTCGAACCTGGAGGGTCACAGCGAAGGTACGAGGGTTATAAAGACTGGAGGCGGGCTAAATGAGGCGGCAGCATGTGCATCGTCGGCGCGTGCACCTGGTGGAGCGGACCATACGGGCCAGAAGCGTGCGCTTCTCCTCCGAGCTGAACTGCATCGCCCCGGGAGTCTCGAACTTCTGACGGATCCACTGGCACTGCTCCAGGTCGTTAATGAACATGAACTCCACTCCTATGTGCTGGCAGTACGCCATCTAAAACGCGCACACACGTACAAACACAAACACACACAACGCGATGCGCCGTCAATTCACCCGAGCACTAATGATTGGGCCGTATTCGAAACACAACACTCTTTAACCCGATCGGTCAGAAGGACAATACAGGGGTTTCCACAATACGGTTTCTATAGCAACAGCTTATTTAGAAAGACACTTAAGGTGGACGACCTAGGACTAATGAAACTAATTTAAAAATAAGTCTTAATAGAAATCAGTATCGGTGACGATGCTAGAAAAGGAAGAAAAAAAAGGAGGGAGAAAAAAAATTACACCTTCGTGAATTTTTTTTTCTCTCTTCCAGATAACATTCAGTAGAACAATTTTTCGTAACACTTAATGCTCATCATCTGATCCATGCCTATTTTCTTTTTGTAAACATGCATAGACATTTATCAGACAAAACGAAAAACCCATATTTTATAACATGGTTACAATATTTGACATTTTTGCGCAATATCAGCTGTGCAATACCACGATTTTAAACTGTGCAATATTACCTAGTGCAATTCGTTTGGAAGTGTAACTATTGTTTTACTCTTTTATATTTATATATACTTATGTTTATTCTGTCCATACGTTATATATTTGCACATTTTTCTTTTTTCTTCTTAACAGAAGTTTCCCCACTGTGGTACGAATAAAGGTCTCTCATCTCCTATTCATCTTATTCGCGTGATCCAGTTTCACGCCCTTTTATGTCCGTAGTGTCCGTTAGTTTTTTGAATTCAAATCTTTCAACGATCTTAACGGTCGTTCAGATGAAACTTGACCAATTTAAATTTCACATCAAAGAGACTCATAACTGAAAAAGTGTATTGTTCCAAAATTCTAAAATGTTAAGACATCCCATGTGACATTCCATGTCCAATTTGAACAGTTTTTACACGTCAGATGCTTCTAGAAGCTTTAAATAAATATATTAAATCTGCACCAATACTTTGTTCTGGTTGGCTACTTAAATGTAATCATAGACTTATTAAACGGATGTGATCATATTTCCTAACAAATTACCGTAAAAGTGAACGGTTCCCTGACAAAAGAAATGAAAGAAAGAGTGTGTGACAGAAGGAGTGGAGTGTGCGCGAGTGTGTGTACGATTGTGTCACCTCCAGGCGACGGATGATTTCCCGCAGAGGCAGCGCGCTCTCCGTTCCCCCGATGAAGGTGGTGGTGGGTAGGCGGAACACTTTATCCAGATCCGACTCCTCCAATCCGTAGAATCCTACAGGCCACAGAGTCGGAGACGTGGACAGGCAAAGAGAGGTGGGGAAAGGGGATGAAGGGGCAAAAAAAAAAAAAAAAAGACGAGTGGAGAGAGGGGATGAGAGTGGTTTAGATCATGATGTAAAGGAGAAAGGAGAAAACATAAGCAGGGGAGAGGTGGTGAATCCATGAAACATGGAAATATGAGTGGGGGGGGAGGGGGAGGGGGGGACCCAAAAACATTCCATACAGTGATGAGGGGGTTAGTGGGGCATTTCATGTTCAAGAGGAAAAATAAATAAATAAATAAATACAAAGCAAAGCCACAATGATGACATGCAGGGTTAATAGATGTACGGATAAAATGTTTAGATAAAAAAGACAGAATGAGGACAGAGGGGGAAAAAAAGTGGGTGTGAGATAAAAACCGAGAAATGAGAAGAAGAAGAAAGACAAAGCGAACACCGTTATCACTCCCAGCTCTTATACATTGACTTATCTGGGGTCATCAGCCCGGTTCCCACTTTCATGATTTTTTTTTTTTTTCATTTACTTTTTGCTAGGGTTTGAAAATCAGGGTTGGCGAGGTTCTGACGGCGTATGAAGTGCTAAGAGGAAATGCTGTGGCGCTACATAAATAAACAAGAAAGCTGAAAAAGAAAAAGTTGAGAACTGCAATAACCGATGAAGTGCCACACACCAGTGTGTGAGATTTGGAGATGGTGGGATCAATTCGATTACGGATCGCGATTCATGTTGTGATTCATGTATCGTCACACTGCCTCCAAAATCGATCATTTTTTAAATTATTATTTATTTATTTTTATTTTATTTTTTAAAGTTAACATATCCAAGTTTGCATTTGAGGCGGTAAAAAGTTGTAGGTCCGACAAGGGGCACTCGATTGGAGTGAATTAAGTGCCAATTATGTGAATCTTAAAGAAATCTGAAAGACAAAACAAAAAAAAAAACAAAAAAAACGGAAAATCCTCAACAAAACATATTTCACAGTCCAATACAGTGGAAAACAGCTCCAAGACAAAATGGTGTCTGTTCAAGGGCGCAGCGTTGTCCCTCACTCCCTCCCTTGTCAGGTCAGCTGACTCGTTAGGCATGTTCAAAAAGGCTTACATGCGATTACAGTTTTTAGCCACATGATGGCAGTGTGGGGAGAGCGGGACAGAGATTTAGCCAAGTGGATTGGTATGATTTACATTGTTTATTCGTGTCAAAGGCGTATAACAAGGCTCACTTTGTCGGACTTGAGAACAAATCCGACTTACGAAGGTGCTCCCGGAACTGAACTCGTTTGTAAGTCGGGGACTGGATGTATATACACTATACATGTAAAATGTATTTCACTTCACATGACTTTGACTTCAAACCATTACTCCTGCTGTTATTTAACTCGTACACGATGCATGTCAACGATCCTGATTTTAACCAGATTTTTACTCATCGCTGCATAGCAATAAAAAAAAAAAGTTACAGAATAAAACATTACCGGCGATGACATCCTGCCGTTTAAAGCTCCATGCTCGTAATGCATGGCGCGCGTAATCAGCGATCTGAAACACATACTTTTCTCACGGTCCATGACGACGACGCATCCAGACACGCCCTGATCTTGCCATGTGACTATGCGGGTTTTGTTTTTGTAACATTATACTTGTGAAAGTGGGAACTAGGATTAAGAAGATAAACAGACAAAACGAGGTAAAGCTTAAGCACACAACGTGAGACGAGGCGGTGACTCATTAGCGGCGATCCGCCAGCCACGGGCGACAATTCTTTACTCAAGTGTACAACGTGTATGATCACACCAGCCACATTAGTACACAAGTCTGAAGCTTGGATCTAAAGGGCTGATGTTTGCACAACACAGCGGGACGTCTCTATAATCTATAGTTAACCCGGTGACAAAAAAAACGCTCCAGTGCTAATACGATCAAGGCGTTCTGACTGTGCGAGCTTTTCCTGTTGTACACCAGCAGCAGGCAGACTCGGGCGTCATACGCAAGAGGTAAAAACACACGCGCACACACTGGATGCTGCTGCCGGGTACTAATGGAAACGCCCTTGATGGGGATTATTATGGGATGTTGAGCATGAGGCAGGAAACAGCAGTCATGCACCTCGGCGTGCGTGTGTGTCAGTGTGTGCGAGTGTGTGTGAGGGAGAGAAGAGGTTAGTCTGAGGACACACAGGACACCTTCAACTGTGAGTGTCTGGGGGTGTGGGTGGGTGTACGTGTGTGTGTGTTAGTCACAACTTGGATGTGAGTCAGACATGCAGACAGAGAGAGAGAGAGAGAGAGAGAGAGAGAGAGAGAGAACAGACTGGCCATGAGAGAGAAAGAGGGTGGGAGTGATACAGAGAGAGAGAGAGAGAGAGAGAGAGAGGGGAACAGACTGGCCATGAGAGAGAAAGAGGGTGGGAGTGATACAGAGAGAGAGAGAGAGAGAGAAGGAAATAGAGGAAAAAAAAGAATAAAGCAAGAGAACAGTAGAAGTGATGACCAGAGAGAGAGAGAGAGAGAGAGAGAGAGAGAATATTTTGCATGTCTGAAAATATACTGAGGGGTGTGTGTGTGGGCATGTGTGTGTGCGCGTATGTGTGTGTAAATGCATCCAGAAGGAAGTGATGTAGACCTCAGGGCCGGACCATAGTGAGTCACTCAGACTGAGATGTGAATGTGACCGCTGCTGTTTTCACCATGTGTGAGATCAAACCCCAAACCCGCAAACACCTGATCCAAACCAAATGTCCTGCCAGAATTCACCATGTTCATACCTGAAAACTGAAACACCTGAAAGAGTGTGTGTGTGTGTCTAAAGTGTGTGAAGAACAATTAGCAGTGCAGAGCCATTCCCATCAAACACAGCGTCTCCGCCCAACAAACGTGAAGCCATCACCCAGCTATGAGCAATTTCCACATCGTGTCTTTGTGTGTGTGTGTGTGTGTGTGTGTGTGTGTGTGTGTGTGTGTGTGCGCGCCTGTGTAAAATGAATGCATGGCGATACACAATCACACCACAGTCTAGCTCAGGAGCACACAGACCTCCGGCCAGAGCATACAGTATCAATTTACCCCTTTCTACTCTGTGAGATAAGTCAGAATGGTATTCACACTCTGGAAGACAAAGTAGAAAGAAAGCAGGAAAAGACATTCAGGGGGGGGAAAAGAAGAATTAGTCCATTTATAAAAAGCAACATTAGGTCGTTAATTAACTGAGAGATTAACACAATCTACCCCAGATGCAGTCGATGGAACATTTGGTTTAATTTCGTTTCGTTCTGCACAGGAGCTACGGAACCAGCGTAACCAAAGGCACGCAACATCTGAACAAACCAGTTCAAAATCATTGCTTGCATTCATTTGAAATCCTGATGAGCTACGAGGCCGCTAAACACTAATATACGTTTCTGTAGCCGCTAGAAATCAATTTCATTATAAAAAAAAAAAAAGGTACTATAAAATTTTTTTGTTGATTTAAGACTACTCAGGACTTCCAATTAAGAAGAAACAACGTTTTATATCACGCAATCTCTCAATCCATGATTTTATTTATTTATTCATTCATTCATGTTTTGTTTCGGCTGATAAGATCGCTCTGTAAAATTACTAAGCATTTAAACAACATTAAATCACTTGCACTGGATTGTGGAAACTAGTTTTTTCCCCCTCTTGTACAAAAAAAAACAATAGAACAATTTGAAGTAATTTTAGGACATTGCGAGTCATCAGATAGCTAGAGAGCAGCTTATTTGACTTTTTAAAATTATTATTTAAAAGAATTTTTTTTTTAGCTTTCAGTAAAGCTGAAAAAGTGGTCATTCATCCAGCCTGCAGCTTGCGGGGTCCCTAAAACTGCTAATGACTGTAGGTCTGGCCTCATAGCTCCTGTGCAGTTCCCGACATCATACTACAAGTCACTTGTCTCTTGTATGCATGGCCTGTCCACTGATCAATGATAGCAGTAGCTATATGTGGAAAGTAATTCGCGCAGAATATGGTCAGTTGGTCTACATTTTCGGAGCATTGGACTCGATTTGTTAGACCTTTACGACATGTGTACACACACCAGAGACAACAACGATCTACTCTTTCTCATGAGCCTTATTTCGTTTTGAGAAATATCTCTATTTGTTTAAATAAAAATAAAAAATCATTATGCTAACCAAAACAAATTTGCTCAGGATAAATAAAACCCCAGGTTGCATCTCCATAGTTGATAAAACTTTGTTTCTCTGCTTTGTGTATGTACACAGATAAACTTCCTCACCTAACTAGTGCAAACACGATTTGTGCCTCAACATGATCGACTACATTTGGAGTTTAAACCGGCGCACATGGGGTTTCGAGTTATGATTTTTTAAAACTAGTTTGTTTTTGTTAAAAACTACTTCATAATCTGTAAGTGATTTCTGAAGTTTTTTTTTTGATAAGGTGCTACACAATCCGAATCAAGCGTTAATCCCTCTTCCAGTTCAGCAGCAAATCGGGGACACAGGAGTCAGTGTGTGTGTGGAGCTACTTTTCATTTAGAAGGGATTAGAAAGAGAGAGATATCACCAAAGACTCGCCAGGGTGACTACAGGGACCGACGAGGCTCGATTGTCAAACCTGGAAACGAGTGAAAACATCTGGAGAGCTGTTATTGCATACATTTTGTTACATAACCTACATAAAAAACAGCTTTTCCTAATAGTTTTTGTTGCATTATTTTTTGTATTATTCGGTTTTCCAGATGTTTCCACTTGTTCAATCAAGAGGGGAGGTGCTAACGAGTATATGGCTCGCTGGCTAATCTACACCCGGCAAACCAAACCAAGAATTAACTAAAACAACAACATGAAAAAAAGATATATAGAGAGAAAGAAGAAAAAAAAGTAAGACACACAGAGCTTGCTTGTCCTTGAGGCCTACCTCCGACGGTTAGAACACTTAGCCGATCCTTGAAATGTGTAAGGTCTGGAGAAGGAGTGACAGGAAAGAAACATCCGGGAGATGTTAATGACCACACTGATGAGACACAGTGGGAAGTTACTGTATTTTCCAGACATATCGACACAAAAAAAACCCTGAGGTGTTCTGGAAATAATGCCACTAGAGTAAAATAATAAATTCTAACCGCAACCCACGTGGCGTGTTCAAGCTCCTGCTAAAGAGCTGGGAAGTCTTCGAGTCTGGAAAATACAGCAGCCCAAATTTTACCAGAGGTCTGGTAACATCGGAACTGAAACAACACGCTCGTCAATCAAAAACACGCACAAAAAAGGAAAAAAACTATTCTGATCAAGTGCAAAAAAAAAAAAAAAAAAACGGATTTCAACTACATTCAATATAATTCGAATGAACAAATACGATCATCACCACACCCGTCTACTCCTACAGGTCATAAGCAAAGCTCACCAAAAGGCGGGAAAAAAATTTAAAAAATAAAGGTCTGAAGCGCTGGCGCAGCACAAAACCCCATCAACTTTGATTCACCCCAGTTCATCCTGCTCTGGACTTGTGCAAAGGAAAAAAAAATCAAACAAACAAACAAACAAACAAACAAAAAAAACATGCAGCACATTCGCATGCTGTCCGTTTGTTCGTAAAAGGAAGCGTACCGTTAATTACCTCTATTATGCTCGGCACACGCAACGAAGTCATGACCACTTCGGTTCATCTCCGAGTTTCGTCCTTTGAACGAAATTTTTTTTTTTTTTTGCCTGATGTGAAAGCCTGAACCACATCTACTGGAGAATCTCTCCTGCTTTAACACAAACCCGGTTCTTGTAATAACGGGGACTAACAGGCCAATTAGAATAAAACCTGTGATCTAAACCTGATCCGAACCTTTGACAATCTGATTAGTTGGTAAATATTACCTGTGTAAACACCCAACCTGATCGTCTCTCTCTTGTTGGAATAAATTCACCACCAGTCAAAAGTTTGTACACCCCTTCTAACTCCATAATCTTTCCAGATTTTAATTCCTTTCTATGGAGTAAAAACGCTGAAGTTGTCCAGAATATGCGATAATCTCCTTTGAACAGTTGATATTCAAATGTATCTGCTACTTACTGTATGCTACGTAAAGCTTCATAACGACTCTAATCTGAGGTGCTGTTTGTTAATTGGTGATTTCTGAGGCTGGTAACTCTAAATAAACTACTTCTCTGCAAGAGCGGCAAGTTTTGGTCTTGCTTTTCTGGGACCGTCTTCATGAGACATAGTCTCATCAAAGTGCTCAATAGTTTTTGCACTTGACAATACTGTTAATGCAAGGACTGTTCCAGAACAGCTGAACTTAACATCTTAAACGCTGCTGTTGTTGTTACTTCTGTAATTAACTAATGCCATGTCCAAACTTGAGATTGGTACTGTATATTCTTTCTGCGCTTGTTTGCATCTCGTTTGAGGGAGTAACATTAGATGATATGATGAGGGAAATTTAGCTTCCATTCCGTTGAAAAACCCGGCGAGAACAAACAACCCTCTTCCACGGACAACCACGAGGGGTTCGAGTAAGGAGCTCTCATTGGCCCAAGTTTTATATGAAGTCAAGCATCATATACTTCATATGTAGGGATATTTAGAGATTGTTATATACTGGCAGATTAAACACTTCCAACTTTTCCAAAAAATATGCATCCTGATCAAATGATTTGAGTCAAGTTGGAAACAGTTAAGTTGGAAATTTTAATCAGATTAGATACAAAGAAATATTGTTCATGTGAACCTTGAAGCTAGTCATATTTACGTTCAGGCCATTAGAGATGCGGTGCGGGACACTGAAATATTTTCCTCGTTGTGTCAAAAAAACACACAATTTCAAAACGGATCTGCTGTAATGAATCTACAACATCTTGGATACTGTGGTTTGCCTAGATCAAAACGAAGCGTTTCATTATTTCAACCTGGAAATCCAGCAAAGGTTGGTGTAAAGGTGGCAAAACTGAGATTCAAAACAAAAGAAAAATGACATATTAGAAATGACAATATCTGGATAAATTTATTTTTCAACACATCTCAGTCCGAGTGCAACATGATAACATTCAAGTCTCGATAACCCTAATAATCAGATCTGATTCCAGCACATGCATGTCTGGTTTTAATGTATCCCGGCCCAAACACACTCCAATGCAAGTGCAATGTAAAGCAAGTTCCTGCCAACATGCCCTTTATGCAAACACGCATCTCGCTCTGCCAAACAGGATCTTGTCTTCAGCTCACAGCCTCGAAAGTTCAAATACAGGGAGCAACGGAGGTTTTTACATGTTGTACCCTTTGGTACAGGGCTCAAGGCTTTCTTTCACATCATCGCTGGAATTAGATGCCGCAGATCTGTAAGAAATGGCTGAAAATGTACCGGGTTTGTACTCTTAATGGTTAACCTTACCTAGAATGCACACAATTTTGTGCATAACGGCGTTTTCGTCCTACAACGCAACAAACCTTTTTTTCTTTTAGATGTTACCATAGTAACTTGTAACAACCTTTCAGACATTTTAAGGACATGTACGCAGTAGAGATGAGGAATGAAACTGATTCAGTGACGTATCGTTACATTGCCCATTAACATATTTTCAAAAATGTTTTTTTTTTTTATCCATATACATTTGTATTTGTGCTATAAACTATTCACACACTGGTAGGAGCGAATTATTTCCTAAGTATGTTTAAAATTGCAAGAAAATCTTAATAATCATCATCATCATACTATTGAAAATATTGAAATAGTTTCCAAACTGCATTATGTAGAGGACGGTATAATTTCGGATACAGGCAAGGTGTTATTGAGGAAATGCAGATACTTAGTACAAGTTAGTTAGTACAAGTATGTAAGTATTTTTTTAGTCACTTTAACGAGGATTACTTTAGCTTCCAGAGGACAATGTTTCAAACTGCTTTCACACTTTGTGTAAAAAAATAAAAAATAAAAAATAAATAAATAAAGTCTCTCATGACCCATAAATAGAGATGCTGTTATATTTGATTTCATTTCAACCATATAAGATTAGCTAGATTATTAAATACTTATTGTAAATATCCTCGTATTCACTCATGAACGAGTCTGACTTTATCCGGCATCCTCCAGATTAATATTATTTCTGTCTTTTACATAAATTTTTTTTTTTTAAATAAAAAAAAACGCCGGACAACTCTGATCAGCTTTCTGTTAAAACAGAAAGAGTCGAGAAGAAAACTCTAAACACCAAGTGTGAAAGCAGCCTCAGTCTGCTAACCATAAACGTTTCTCACTTGGGCCGATTCTTGAATCAATAGCAGTTACTATAATAGCGCCAATACTCATATAGCAGGACTAACTGGTAACGCTCCAGACTTCTCCCCAGTCGAGATTCTTCAAACAAACAAAGACAGAGTGGGTGTGACCTGCGCCTTGTGTTTGGACGCAGCTAGGAGAAAAGAAACCGTGCAGGGAAAAAAGAAAAAAAAAGAAAAAAAAAAAAGTCTACCAGGAACTAAGAAGCTGAAAAGTGTCAGAGAAGGCCAAGCTTGGCAGATCCTCCAAAGCAAAACAGCTTTGCTTCATTTCATCTCTTGTCTAACATTGCGTGCGGCTGTAACGCTCCAGAGCGGGACGGCGGCGTGTTCGTTAGCGCCGTATTTTAGAGAGTCAAAGATCTCGATCTTTGCTCCACGGCCGACCGACCCGGCGCTGGAGGTTTACAGCCTCGGCTTTGGTGCTTGCAACACGCTTCAGAACTCCTCACCCAGTTTATCCGACGATGTAATAATGTCTGTGGGGACGCACGAGTCCAGATCGGCGTCCATAATCCCCAGGGGGTCCAGCTGAGCCACATGGTGACCCCGGATCTACAGGAGACGATGCAGGTGCCGGGAGAGGGGGGGGGGGGATAAAAGAAAATGCGAGAGCACCCACGATGGGAGAGGATGAAGTTGAAGATGAAGTGCGAGTGAGGGTGGAGCGTCGAAAAGTGGAAAGAGAAGAAAGAGCAATAGATAAAAGGAAAAAGACACAGAGAGAGAGAGAGAGAGAGAGAGAGAGAGAGATAGGGGTGGGTGGGAGGGGTGGAAAGCGACAATAACACATAACAGGCTCATTAATGACGTTCTGCAGAGCTGTGGAGGGAACAGAAAACATTTCTCACCAACATGCTGGTACCCAGTCGGAACTGGGGTCTCGTCAAAATTTACACAACTGATGCTGAGCGGGTCGAGTTTGGCATTATGATGCCCCATGACCTGGAAACAAGGTAACAGCAGTCACAAGAAACGCTGGCACAAACTCACCGTGCAGAGTTGGGGGGGGGGTTTACAAATCCCAACAGATCCTCAGCTTCAGGAATAATAATTATTATTATAATAAAAAACAATAGAAATACAGTGTGTACCCTTTATATACCAGGGATGTCGGAACGAACTGCACAACGAAGACGCCACAGGAGTGTTCAGATTTATATTTATATGGAGGCTGGTCGTGTCTAAACAACTAATCTGCGCTTAGAATAACTAATAATTTTTTTTGCAACGAATAACCGACTAAATGAAATCATCTGAACTCATAATCGGCTCTGGAAATATTTGAGACAATATAAACTAATAACCAACTATGGAAATAAACTAATTATTGTAGAATTGTGAAATTTATGATCAGAATACTCAATTCTTTGTGTTATTCATTACTAGTTACACATCTTGTTTTTTCCCCCCAGCTTTTAGGTTGTTTTTAAGTTAAGTTATGTGCTAACCTGTGTGCTAGCACCAAACAGAACACTTTTGAACCTTTTAAACATTTTTAGTCTTTTAATGGGCATTTCTGTCAAAACAACAACAACAATCATTGAACAACTCCTCTTTCCTCCTGATGAAATCTCTCATCACTTTGCTTCTACTGGACCACGAATTAAACTGGACCTAGATAAAAAGTCAAACTACTACGACAAGCATTTTAGTTTCATTTGTCCTTCGCATATATGACGATCTCGTCTCATAGACGACATCATTGGTGATTAATGATCAGTGAGCGGTTCATTAAGTTTTAAAGATGCATTCATCGGTAATGTTTGTTTTGCATGACATCTCCGTAGCTCATCTATCCATTGTGTCGCCTCGCCGTCGCTCTTGGCTTGCTCATTAGGGACAATCAAATGTTTACTTGCTCCTACACATTTCCATAAAATTTTCTTTTATCTTTGTGAAGCTGATTCGAGACAATGACCAGCGTTATATGAAAATAAAGATTTTTAATGATTAACCTGTCTTTAAACAAAGACAGTAACAGAGAAACGTTTAACTGTTTTTATTTTGTTCATTTATTTGTTTTATTGCAAACCGTTTTTATTTTAAATCATTTAAAAAGTGTAATTGCTATTATTTTCCATCATTTCATGATTATTTTCTTCTCTTTTATGTAAAGCACTTTAAATTACCATTGTGTATGAAATGTGCTATATGAATAAACCGGCATAACTACTTTAATGCGACTGCGCAGGTTGAATTGTTTAAATAAAACTTAAAACTGAAATAAAGTGCATCTTATTATTGATGACTATTAAGTTATTGATTGATAACTTGTTGAACCTTGAATGAAGAAAAATGTGTGATAAAACTTGTGATATCGATATTATGTCAAGACATTTTCGGACAAAATTCGGGCCATTTCCATTTTCTTTTAAATAAAATTAGCATTCTTTAGAAAACCGACTACAGCAAGATGAACCCGACATCTGAAGTAAATTAACTTTTTTTTTTCTCTCGCAGTTTTGCAATTACTCTAAACGTCAAACCTTTTTTTTTTAATCTTTTGTTTTAATAGGAAGAAAAGCCCAGATCTCTGTGGTGACCACCAGCAATCACCTCACCTAAAAGTTCAAATATAAATCTTCGAAGTGAAGCTAAAGCTGCTGATTCTGATGTACACGTTCAAGTCATGTTTGGATTAACCTTTCCATTGCGGGGGAAAAAAAAAAAAAAAAAGGCGCCAATCTAACTTTTTCTAAAAAAAAAAAAAAAAAAAAGACAGTCCATATGCACATCTGTGTGTATACAAGGGGCGTTCAGGTCAAACTTGGGATGAAATCTCTGCTGAATGAAGGCGTAAAAACGATTGACATTTACAGAAGACTTCAAGCGCAGTATTCTTAGCCGCAGTAAAACGTTGATGTAAAAAAAAAAACTTTAAATGTTCGGGCCGTTGTTGAGTTCCTGCGAGGCCAGCGCTTCTGATCAGCGCAAAGAAAGCGCAACTTTCTACCTTGATGGTATCCAAGCACTAGTGAAACACTGAGATAAGTGCATTAGTGTAGAAGGGGATTACATAGAGAAATAAAGTGGAGAGTTTTTATTCTCATAACCGTCTTCTGTTATTCAAACCAAATCAAAATCCCGGTTTGACCTAAACACCCCTTATACATCTCTCCAACCCTAAAAGCAGAACGCAGAAATTCTTTCAGACTTACCTTGTCTTACTTAAGTTTAAGGTGGATGAGACTCAGACATGAACAGAGACTTGCACTCATTGTTAAACAACATGAATGACATCAAATCAGATCAACCAACTTATCAAACAGGTTTCCTGTGCAGACCCGATGACCCCGCGGAAGACATTTTCACACATCACTTGCAGTTCACGCACACGCACAACTCGAAGAGATTTAAAAAGAAAAATTCTATGGCTAAGAATGAATAAGAAAATTGTACTTCTAAACCTTTGAATTTTTTTTTTTTTTTTTTAACATTTCAGCTAAAATCACAAAGAAGAAAAGGGATTACATTTTATTGCACTGTGATAATACTTTGAAACTAGGACATTTATTTCTATTCATCATGCGTTCATCATGTGACTGGCTCTCTAACTAGAATTTCACTGTAGCATTATCATCAAAACAAGTCATAAAAATGATCCGCACTCCAGTTATATTAACACTTCACTTTCCGTTCAAGGCCACTGTCTCATCAGTCACTGCAGTGCAGGTGTGAACGGGTACAAATAAATCAGTTTATTTGTAACTGCAGTGCGAGAAAACTTCCACTTGTGATTTGCACGAAAAAAGAGCAGCGTCCGGTGATTCATTCTTTTTTTTTAATTATTTTTTTTTTTTAAGAGTCTGAGTGTACCCGGTGCCGAGGAGCATAAACAGAAGCGTTTAGGTATCTGCAAACAATTTGTATCGATACTCTAAGGAAGGTGGAAGTTTCTTAAAGAGAATCATTACCGGTGGCGAGACACGGATTCATCACTACGAGTCTGAGAGGAAACGGTGGACATCCTCGATCTGTGACCGAGGAAAAGTTACAAAGTCGACCATCGGCTGGAAAATTCATCAACGTTTACGGGCCAGAAGTATTGGAACAGCGCCGGGGGGGAAAAGGTTCAAACCATCAACAGTGCTCGTTACAGCGAGACGCTTATTGAAGAGCTGAAGCCTCGTGTGACGATGCACGTCCGCACACTTCCGCCCACCCTGTCGATTGTCCTCCCCTACAGTCCTGATCCTTCACCTGTTCGGTCCCCCGAAAGCGGCCCTACGAGGATGAAGATTCACTTGCGACGAAGAAGTGAAGACGGCGGTGCATTCGTAGCCCACTGCTCAGACTAAAAAAAAAAAACTTTTAATGAGGGAATACGAAAGCTTGTGGACAGATGGACAAAGTGTGTTGAAAAGCGAGGAGGTTATGTGGAAAAATAATGTACGTGTCTTTTCTCAAAGTTAAGTACAAAATCACTGGCGGAATGCGGATCATTTTTGACTCACCCTCGAACATGTCGACACTTTAAAAATGCATACAGTTATCAGTAGACTAACAAGATAAAAATTAGAAGCCTTTTCTTGGGGGCTATTTCGTGTTAGAAATTCTCTCATGGGCAAAATGTCCAAATGTCTTTTGGGATTTTTCCCAAAAGTCCAAAGACCATTTTTAAGCTCTTAAAGAAGACTGATTTGTTGGATCGGACGAGACGGACGTACCTGATAAGCTCTGATGAGCGACTGCACAGCCAGATGGTCCTCCACCAACTTCTCGACATTGGGCTGAGCACCAACCAGAGACTGGGCCTGAGTCAGCTCTGCCAGGCTCATGCCCAGCGGAGGAGGACTCTGGTAGGCGGTGCCCGGGGGAGCCCCAGCGTTCGCGTTCCTGAAGAAAATGTCCCAAGACTGAAAAGTTGGCAGCAAAAAAAAAAAAAAGGACAAGAACAGAAAGAAAGTGAGGAGGAGGAGAACCAGAGAGATTCCATGTTCATTTTTTTTAATTTTTATTCTGTACTTTAAGTTACAAAACACTAAAAAAGTTATACAAAACTTCTGATCCTTTCAGATGTCAAGTACAGCACTGCCATGTATACATTTCTTTCATTTCTTCTTCATTAGATTATCTGATGAATTGGATCAGATGTTAGAGGTGGGGGCGGGGGGATCCTTAGGCAGGAACCTCAGAAAATTTGCCTAAGTTAAAAATGCGAGGCCGCAAAATTAACCCAATTTTCATAGCGGTTGAATTGAAACCCGGCAAATTTGCAAACCCTTAAGGGTATAATCCAATCGCAAACTAGATGAGGTTCATGCCAGACGTAACGAGGTTAAAAACTCAGCGCCGAGATGTGTAATAAAGTAAAACACTCACGCTTCGGCTCGGCATATTGAAACACATGGCTTATTAAGGAGCTCACACAGGATCACTGAAAAACTGTAACACCGCTATTCTAATCACATTATCTAACCAAATAATAATAATAATAATAATAATAATTTATTATTATTATTACTATTATTATAAAGAACAAATCATGCTCGGAGTAAATCAGGAGGAGAAAATGGTGTCGTGTTAAAACCAGGAATGCGGTTTGCAACTTATTTATATAATTTAACGCACTGCTGCCCCGTTTGGTGGCGACTGACCTTCCAACAAGCTTTACTTTAGAACCGGTTTCTGTCCAACTGAAGGCTTAAAAAAATTGCTGAGCTGTCTAAACAATAACTAAACTTATGCTGCCTCAACACAGAAATAGGCTGCCACAAAATACCCCTACAATGCAGTGGTGCTGCCAAAAACGCAGTGCAGCAATGAAATTTCACTGCCTAAATACCAGTGCGGTCAAGGCATTGTGCCGCCTAGACGTAGTACTATCTAAACCAGTGCTGTAGTAAAAACTAAATAACTAAATAATGCTGATCTAAACCAGTGCTGTAGTAAAAACGCGCTGCCTAAAAACAGGGCTGTAATCAAACGGCTGTTGCCTAAAAATTGTCCTACACAAACATGCTGCCACAAAACACTGCTGCAATGAAATATCGCTGCCTAAAAAAAAGTGGCTGCCTAAAAGAAATTATAATAAATTGCAGCACTATACAGATATGCTGCCACAAAACACTGATTGATGCAATGAAAAGTTGCTGCCTAAAAACGAGCTGTAAAGAAACTGTGATGCCTAAAACCGGCGTCTCGTATAACAGCGCTACACAAACATTCTGCCACACGACACCGCCGCAATGAAGATGCAGTGGAAGTGTGCTCCCTAAAAGAGAAAAAGATGCCGTCTAAAAAATAATGCTATCTAATGCTGATCTAAAACCAGTGATGTTGTAAAAAAGTCGTGCTGCCAAAAAGTTTGCTGTAATAAAGTGGCTCTTCCTAAAATAGTTACTGCCTAAAAACTGTGCTACAAAATTATGCTGCCACTAAACCACTGCTGCCTAAAAACAGTGCTGGAATGAAATAGTGCTGCCTAAAACAGGTGGTGCCTAAAAACAGCGCTACGCAAATATGCTGCCACAAAACATCGCTGCAAAGGAATGCTGCCCTAAAAAAGACTGTTGCCTAACTGTTGCCTAACAGCCTAAACAGAGCTATCTAAAACCAGTGCTGCAATGAAACCGTGCTGTCTAAAGAATGTGCCGCTTAAAAACAGTGTGCACTAACATCAGTGCTGTAATGGAAATGTTCCGCCTACAACTACACAGAAATGTGCTGCCATAAAACACTGCTGCAGGAATGGTGCTGCCTAAAATCAGTGCTGTAGTGAAACTGGGTTGCCTAAAAAACAAACAAAAAAAACGCTGTGCTGCCTAAAAACGGTGATTCCTACAACTACTGCTGCAATGATACCGTGTTGCCTAAAAACTGTGCTGTACAGTTAAACACATAAGAGCAAAATTCGCAATGAGGACATGTGCAATTACAAAGTGCTGCATTTTACTACAGGTAATATATGCGTTTATGTACAGTCAATTGAGGGGAAACCTTCTTTTGAAGATAGAGCGCCGCTGCCTTAAAAACCCGCGCAGCTACGGAACCGCGCCGCTGCCTTAAAAACCCGCGCAGCTACGGAACCGCGCCGCTGCCTTAAAAACCCGCGCAGCTACGAAACTGCGCAGCTACCTCAAAAACCTTCGCAGCTACGAAACCGTGCCGCTGCATAAAAACCTGACGCTGCCTAAAAAGCAGTGGAGCAACAAAACCACTGCTTCGCCACAGTGCCGAAATAAAACGGTCCTGATTTATAAACCTGAATTTGCAAGGTGTGTCAAACTATGGTTTACGGTAAAATGCTGCAAAGCATTTCATAACCAACACCCTTCTATTACACATACATCTTGTTATATACACGTCAGCCGAGCGGGAACGCTGGGAAACAAGTGCTAAGATATCAGTATCTATACGGTGGTTAATAAATGATGAGTGTAGTAAAACTTTTAGATAAAGAGCTGAGGGTGATCCGACTCCCACACGCTCCACTACGCCCTTAACCCGTAACGTCGACTCGCTACACGCCTCACGTTAAGGGTTTACGTTTAAATATTAATGTGTGAATTCAGACAGGTGTAAACTACACTACAGGACGTCCACGCTATCGGGATTTAAACTCGCACACGCCACACCCTTTGTTATCTGGGTAAGCGCAGCGCAATGAAGCACACGCAGAGATTGACCTTGTAATTATGATCACTGAAGTGCGTCCCGTGTCCTCTGGTGTTCTGTAACGTGACACTTACAGGAGAGCCTTGAAATACACACACCGCATGACTGGAGGGAAGGGTTACTCTGGGGCAGCTATCAAAAACTACTGACAGTTACACAGCAGTACTACTGTAATGTACGGCTCCGTCTACTCTGTTTCCTAAATCAAACCATGGGACTAAACAGCTGTGTGTCCATATGGAAACCACTTGTTAGTGAGACTCGTTAGAAAAAAGCTTCAGTTTGTTAGAGAGCATAAAGACAGGACTTTGGAGTGATGGGAAAAGATCATGTGACCTGACGAGTCCAGACTGAGTCTATTCCAGAGTGATGGGCGTGGTCAGGGTAAGAAGGGAAGCGCATGAAGCGATGCTCCCATCATGCATAGTGTCCGCTGTACAAGCCTCTGGAGACTGTTATGATCTGGGGTCGATTCAGTCGCTCAGGTCGAGACTCAGCAACGTTATGTGGCAATAACGTGAAGTCACATGACCACCTGAATGTACCGAATCACCAGGGTATCAGTATTATCTATGGAGTTTTTTTTTCCCCCCTGATGGTACGGCCATAATTCAGGACTGTGTGTGTAAAAGTGTAAAAGTGTGTTTCTGGGAGCATGAGAAATCATTTTCACACATCAAATTGTATGCTGTGATTAAAGTGATTGAATAAAAACTTAAGTGTGTGTACATAGTTTTAATATACATACAGCAGAGCTGAGGCAAATAAAATGAAATCAACTTCACGATGAATTACGATTAAAAATCATTACACATTTTATTGTAAAAAAAAAAAAAAAACGTAAGTAATTACAATCTAAAAGCAGGTGCTGTTCGGATTACACAACTTTTAAATTGCTAAAAAAATGTTCAAACCTTTTTTTCCTCCCATCAGGCTTGTACTTTCTTTATGTCTAGGGGTGCTCCGATTGATCGGCCGCCGATCATGACTCGCGAGACTATTTTTTACACGCGCTGTTAAAATGGCTTCACCGGACTGGCAGTTCTACGTCTTGTGTGAAAGACAATACCATGAGCAATCTGCAACCTGTGTAACAAAGACAATTCCACGAGGCGGGAAGCAGCCAAAGCATTTTAACACCACGAACCTCATCGGACATTTGAAGGTTAGTCACAAAGGAACGCGAGCAGTTTTCAAAGTTGTCTAGCGCTAAGAGAGCGGGAGTGTTCGGCAACTCGCGCGCCGCCACTCACTCAGCTGTCGGTAATTCCCCTGTCTCACCTACGCGGTTTCGCACGATTTTTTATTTATTTTTTTTGCCGGTCCTCGCAGATGCTTGCAGAACTTCCGGCGACTCGCGTTGTACTTATGTTACTTTATTTCATTTTATACAATCTACAGAAAAGTTGTATTTGTCAAGCTCTAAGCTGTTCCCAATTACTAATCAAGCACAGGCTGCTATGTTTTAAGTTGATGTGTTGTTGCTCGCCAATAAATACAGTCGTCAATTCATGATATTCCTCTTCTTGTAATTTCAATACTTAAATTTACATTGTTGTTAGATATAGTTTAACAAATATTTCTATTTAAAAGTTAAGGTTGATAAGGCTTCAAGTAGACCCTACAATCAGTGAGCAGCTTCTAGTGATCGGAGATCGGTCCCAAAAATTTTCAATGATTTTTTCGAGTCATTCAGTTTGTTTCAAATCGAAACTAATGTATGCTAATAGTTTGCATAAATTTAGCAAAAAGTATTAAAATCACACAAATCCTGCCCTTAAACGCGAAATAGATTAATTTTCCATGTTTACAAGTAAAACCTCTCTTTATTAAGTATATACAGTAGAAATCGCGATTATTTTTCATCTTTTGAACATGTTTTGTTTTGCATTATAAATTAATTAATAAATAACTACGTTTTATTATTTGAAGTAAAGTTTAGGCCAACAAAAAAAGAATTCACAAGGCTTCTTAAATAAGTGCGCCAAAGTATTTAGACTCCAACATAACAAGCTATAAACTCTATAAATACTCCTTTTTAAAACATTTACATTTAGGCATTTGGTTTCCGTCATTAAAACTATCCTCGAGCCATAAAATAGGCGCTTATTTTTAATAATAATAACGATCCAGAGAGATAAAAAGAGAAGCCCTGAAGGACTTTCACTCCTGTTGATCTGGTTATCACTAGTTAAGCTTCCGTGCCTGTAACTAAAACACCGTGAGAGCTAAACAGAGCAGATTTCCCCCAGACTGAGGACGCCATTTCACAATCGACTCATCCGAAGAGGCGAAATCCTGAGCTGAGGAGGAGGTTTTCATCCGAAGTCGATGAATCAGAGGGAAAGAATTAACCGCCGCGTCTCTCCTTACAGAGTAAACACCAGACCTCGGCCAAACCTCGGACTTCTCAAACATGTTCCACTCTGCTGTGGCGTGTGCCGTAAGCCGTGCTCTTCCGGACAAGCTGAGCGATGAGCAATTGATCGTCGTCATCCAGCTCATTTGCTAGCTCTGGCGCTAGCTCCATTAGGCGTAAAGTACGTGGCGGGAACGTTTAACCCGATGAAGCGCGCGAAGACGAGGAAATCGCACGGGTCATTTACCCCGAGTTAGACGCTTCAATGCATGTAGAGGCTTGACTTCACGGCTGGGAAATATAGCGGAAAATATCAGATGATCATCATGAAGCTACCGCTATGATACATTTAACCTCCTCCGGCTTGGAAAATTGTTAGCAAACCTTTGTCAGAAGGGTCAACATAGAAAGAATAAACTTTCCCCCCCCTCCCATATACACACTTTCCCGTTCTAGTGTTCGGTCATAAATCTTTGGACAGAAACTAAGTGTTTAATTTCTTTTCAGACGGTTTTACAATAATTTTTACTGGCAGTTGTTGAAACAGTACATTGTAAAACATCACCCTTCCCTGATTACCAGCTATTTGCGATAAATGGTCATTTGTGACTTCAGCATTTTTCTTTAGTTTAGATTTGCCCAAGTTTCTCTCCTCGATCGATCAGCTCTCAACTTTGTGTTTGATTACTATGTTTATGATGTACTGTGTTAATGAATTCTACTATAGTACAGATAAAAATTCAAAAGGTCTCTGATCATGACTTCGTCTTGAAATAAAATTACTGGTAATTACTAGCTACTAACGGTTATTATACTAAATATAATAATTTGTGTTAAATACACATTATATAACAATCTAATACCAGAAGCAAAGAGAACTGAACTTGACACTACTAGTTACTACAAAATGTATTTAGTCGCACCAAGTTCATCACATTATTATTTTTTTTTTTTTGGTAGAAAAAAAAAATCTAAAATATTTTTCACATGCTTAACAATAATCTTAGGGTAGCATACTGTGACAGTTTGTAAAAATTTTAAATAAAGAATAAAAAAATTAAAGAATAAAAAAAGACTTAAAGAATAAAAAAATATGTGCGTGTCATAATTTCTAAGAACAATTCATTCTCTCTCTCTCTCCCCCGTAGGAATGGAAAACTGGAATAAGACTCAGAATTTTTTTTAATATACATATTTATATAAAGACAGACCTTTTCATTGCTAGGATGAAAATTTTATTTTCCAGTTCGATATGCTTTTTTGTATTTAACTGAAAAAAAAAAATCTGAAATAAAAAGCTTTTAAAGGGTATTGATGAATTTTACTGCGGCTAAGAGTCTCATCACCGTACTGTGCTTGAAGTCTTCTGTGAATGTCAACCATATTCACACCTTCATTCACCAGAAATCCAATCTGAATTTTCACTGGTTTGACTTGAACGCCCCTCACACTGTTGTAAAATGTAAATGAACTGGTTTAGCGAGAGTTGTGAGGGAAAAAAAACGCAGACTGGAAAAACATCAGTGCAGTGTGTTTACATAAAACAACAACCGATTGACAGGGAGGTGGTTGTCTTTAGTGAGCCGTCAGATTGTTAGATCCGGTGTGTAATTGCTAACGTCACGTGATTTTGCACGGGGTTAATATGTGCATCTGTTGAGGACCGGTTCCAGACTTGGACGTGGAGTAACTCTCGCTCAGCATTCTGTTGTAGAAATGGTTTCCTCTATCGGAAGAAAAATCTGAATTTCCCCTCTGCTTGTTCAGACACGCTGGAGCTGCGACTAGTTTCCGATCCATCTCGGGGCTCCTGAGTCTCAGCACCTTAAGGACGACTCGTGTCAGAGACTCGTTCAGTAAAGATACTGAGACCGTTCTGAGGAGCAAACGTGACGTGTACCTTACTCTGGCTTACACCCGATACCACCTGATCAAGTTCATTACTCCGGTATAAAGAGCGTCTTCATCCCTCGAGTCCTCCACAGTGACTCAAACTTTCCTAACCCTGTCCTTATGGACTCTAAATGGCCGCACCTCAGAGACCTGACTGAACCGCGACTGTTTAATCCGTTGCGCTGCCATGGAGCATTTTTGCCATCTTTCCTCAGAGCGACGCTTTCGCTTTCATTTATAACAGCAGCAACGTACAGACGGACAGCATATAGAGAAGAGATTTAACAATAAAGTAAATGCCTCAAGCATTAGGAGAACAGTCATGCGTAAAGACGTGCATAAGGAGGAGATTTTTGTTCCAAGGATTTGTAATAATAAAATATGGATTATATTTCCAGTGCAGATTAAGAGTGGGGCGATGTGATGGAAATAAATAAATAAATAAATCACATCATGAAACGCCACGAAACGCAGCATTAGGTTTTATAACAACAAAAATTACTATTAAAAACCAACAATGAAAACTTTCGATTTTTTTTGTTTTGTTTACACATGAACACTTTGAAAGACTTAGAACAGCATTAAAAATCAGTCAGAGCTTACACATCTGCCAAAACACACTACTGCAGCTTATTTTATTTCAATTTTTACATTATACGTATAATACAGAAAGTAGGTGCGCCAAAGAAGCTACTTCTGAAGATTATGCAACATGGAAGTGACCAGTCTTTCTTCCCCAAAAAAGTGTCACGTTGCTAACTTCAGCTGTTTGAGAGATCATTTAATATGTGCCCCAGAAATGGCCGTTTTTCAGGGTTATACTGTCTCAGTACAGTCATCATTTAAAATGCAAATTATTCATATTTCTTTATGATTGTTGAGACTAAACTTTGTGTAAGCTTCTAATGCATATGACCTGTAAAAACTGTTAGTAGTAGTTTTTTAGCCAGTTTTTACACACTTTTTTCAGGTTTGTGTGTTTTTCAAGCGAAATCTAAATCCTAAGCCAAGTTTCATCTGAATGACAGTTAAGACCGTTGAAAGATTTGAATTCAAAAAAATAACAGACACTCCAGACATAAAAGGGCATCTGTATGGGAAGATGGGAAAGAAAGAAGGGAAACTGTATTTAGCAAATGCGATTCTTTTTACCTGAAAAAATGTATATGCATATTTACAACAAAAAAAAAGAAGAAGAAAAAAAATAAATAAACCCACGAAGTATCAGGATCAGGGATATAGGAAGAATCAAGTACTATGAAAAATGGTGTTATAGGGTACGAGCCTATGTATCTGAAGATGGACTTTTTCACCAAGGTGAGAGACTTTTTTAGCACCGATACCGTGTTTTAGCCAAGTACACACTAAATAAATGAAAGTTAAAAAAAATTTTTTTTTTTTTTTAAATCAAGTCATGATATTTCAGGAAACTATACGATGTAAATTTTACAAGCGTACTGATACCAAACGGTCTAACAGAGAGACAAGCCGCGGTGAAACCGTCCCTGCTCGGCTTCTTGTCCTCTTCCTCTTACCTTGTGCACGCTCTTGGGGTTCTCCAGCCAGGCGTAGTACATCTCCTCCACATAGTTCGAGCTGGTGCCGTTCAGAAACGGCTCAGCAGCCACAGGCGCGGTATAGCGCCTGATCGGCTGAAACGTCCTGAGCGTGGCCGCGGGCCTCTGCTGCGTCACGCTCTTAGCAGTCTGAGAGGCCGTGATGGGCCGAAGCCGCGCCGCACAAGTCCTTAAGCGGTGCATCGCAGTCTGATAAAAAAATACAGAGCGCTCACGCTCAAACACAACAGCGCGTGTTTCCGGGTGTTCCTGCTACCAGCACAGAGGAAGACAACTCCGCGACGTCACCTCCCGAGTCCGCAGACGGAAGACGGGCCTCTTACTGACGTCCCAGAGACGGATTGATTTCCACCCCACAGGTCCGAAGTGAAACACTGGAGGTTTTCTGCCGGATTTTCTTTCCCCAACCTGAAAAATATCAAACACAATCAATAAAAAGTTTCTCACATTTACACGCCTTTCCTTTAAGCGTTCACACAGAGGAAACAAAATGCCGAGCAAACTGCGTCCTAGTGACTACACTGCATTCGCTCACTTATCTGTCTGCGTTAACCTTTACCCTTTATCTGAACGACACCAAGAAGCATTAGCGTAGCATTACTGCGATCAGTGCATTATTATACTCGTATGTACGACAACACGAGTTTCGCATCATGAACTTCCTCTTCACTGCTACACTTCTGCTAAAGACGTCTAAAAATTCCCACTGGAGTTACTATATCAGTCTGTTCCGGCGCGACACCGACAAGAACGTCAGCTAGCTGCGTTATATTAATACACAAACCCGTCTTTCCGGAAGGAGTCTCCAGTGCAAGTGCTGCGTGTGATAAACTGTACTGTACTGTAAAATGATTCATTTGCATACTACGGAGAAGTCGAGAGAAGAGAGAGAGAAAAAAAAAAACTGAAAATTAGAAAGCGAGAGAGAGAGATGTTAGAAAGAGAAAACGATAGACAACTTTAAAGGAATTAAAAATAAATAAATAAATAGATAAATGGCACAGCTGAGTTATAGGAAGTGATTCAAGTCCAGGGTGACATTGGGTTGCGTAACACCAGACATTAAACCAACCACAAGTACACACACACTTACTCAGACCTTTAGGCAAACACAGATCCCTTTTTTTTCCGGTAAGGTTCTCGTGCACGTTTAACTACTCAATTGGTCTGTATTATGCAAACATTAAAGCTCAAACCCGCGTGCCTGTGTTACCCGGTCTGAAAATCTCTCTGACCGGTTGTGACGTCACATCACATGACACGTCTGATCTGATGACCTTTGCTCTCGTTCCTCATATAGCGCCTGGAGAACCAGCTGTTCTTTAGCTGATTATGCCAAACCCCTGGGATCACCAAACCCTCGATAGATATTTCGAGATGTCCAATATAAAATTTTTCTATTTTATTTGTAATGTGCTCTTAACAATTGACATTGATATGAGGTAGTATCAAAATGTTTTCGGGGTTGCTCTGTTTACAAGCTATGTTATTTAGCCGTACTTCCTCCCCCAACTCAGACGCCTTAAAAACTGGCAGTAGAATTCGCTATTCACAGTCTGGCCTGTAGGTGAATTATCGCGAATTTCAAAAAGACGATGAGCGTGACCTGCATCGAATTTTCCGGCCATGGAGGGGACGGGTCATCTGGAGTTCTTGTCACACTTTGATGCAATGTTTCTTCTGCTTCTGACAAAATCAGCAGCAACGCAGTGCATGTTCAGGTCACATCTGAGGACCGGCTCGACTGTTCTGCATGACACACTGACAACGACAGCAATGTTGCTCAAAACTCCTCGAATGACCCGTTGCAGCATCACCGTAAACTTGCAGAATGATGTTAAATGTCTGTTGCCCGGTTTCACGCAGAATTTCACGTTCGCTCTTTATTCTAACTTGTCGTCCATGATGGAATAGCTGACGCGGAAACGCATCCGTTCAGAATAGCACCAGTCACACAGCTCCTGACGATGCACACAGGTTGACCTCTTTTGACACGCTGACTTATGAAGGTCGGTGTCCCCTGTGGCTGTAAGCACAGGCTTGTGCTGCCATCTGGTGGTGTGTTACAAAACTAGTCTTGAAACTTTTTGATACCACCTTATACTTGCATCTTTAGTACATAAGGGATTTTTATATATGTCTTGTTCTAATGGAAACTTATAACTTGGTACGTTTTGTTTGCTTGGATGAATGTTTTAAGAAAGTGACTTTTACACGCATGACAAACTTCATCAAGGCAGACTTCAGCATCAGGTTCAACTGATTCCACGCTAAACGTAAGCACTAAAAGTTACTCAGGAACTTTTTGAAAACTCTTATTATTAGTGTTTATATACAGATAATTAATAACGGATTCACCTGAAATCTCTCTCCCTCTCTACATGTCTTGACCTTGCCTTGCATTCTAACGGTTACCACGAAACACCCGCTCCGAGCGCGCCGATTGGCAAGCGCGGTTTAAACCCCGCCCTTCAAGCATCTCTGTGAGCTCTGTGATTGGCTACAATTCCTGTCCATCAGTGTGTCCTTTCACTAAACATGGGGGTCTCGAATGCTAGGAAATGCTAGCAAGTCCGTCCGTTAGCGCTAACTCGACTCCGAGCGTTCCTGGTGTCGTAGAGCTTCCCAATCTTTCACTTAATGCACATTTTAAGGTTGTAAATGGAATTTAGTTTAACGTCACAAAGAGAACGTGCGGCATATCCGCGAAGCAGCGCTGCGATATGATATGACTGCCGTGGCGGTATACTAATCCCCCAGCAAGCGCCCTAAAACAAGTGCACTTTGTTCAGGGTGGAAAGCCGGAACAGGAAGCGCACTGGATGTGTATGAGGAGTTATTTGGGACCGAGCCGGTGTAGCTAATTCTGGTGGATTAATCAGGAACACGCGGATGCAGTTTTTTTTTTTTGTAAACGTTTAAAAGAAGAAGGTTTATCATATATGGACTGTGTAGTTTTAGATTTAGATTTAAATGAGCCATGAAAGAAGAGCACGCTGTTCGTAATGTACCACGTCCTGTTCGCTCTGTGCGTTATTAGGATTATTCATAAGTGATATAAACCGCGCGACTTACTTGTGTCGGAGTTCCCGCTTGTGTGTAATTATCCAACACCCGAGTTGTATGTGAATGCGTGTGGGTGATTAAAAGCCCCCCTCCGGCGTCCTCATGCCCTCTGCTTCTCTCCGGCGAGGGAAGAAAAAAAAAACACACACACCCGAGAACCGGAAGTTGAAATCTCGAGCCCTGTGACGCCACGTGCGGCCTGACGTCACTCAGTTACTTTTCCCGCGATAAGTTGCCTACGTCAGTGCTGCGCAGAGTTGAATGTTGCACCTGAGCAGCACACGATCACTTCATCTCCTTCATCAGACTTTATTCATGATTTTATCTTTACACTCTTGGGATCATCAAGAGTTTGTAGAAATAGTTCAAAGTGAAAAGATCGGACAAAGATGAAGTTTTGTCCTAAAAACGACTCCAGCGTGTTAAAATTCACTTATAGAACTTTCATTGTATAACTATATACATACCATAACTATCCTGTTATTTCAGGATATATAAATATAAATATGAACTAATCTCAGTTTAGTTTGTCTAATTAATATCTATAGGTGCAGGTGTTTGTTTACACTGAGCGAGTAGCGCATTAGTAGCTTATTTTAAAGTAGATTCTTAAATCCAGCACATAACTGTTCAAAGTTGTGTGGCTCTGTGGCTAAGAGGCTCTGTGGCGCAATGGATAGCGCATTGGACTTCTAAGTAACACTTGGTGGAGTGATTCAAAGGTTGTGGGTTCGAGTCCCACCAGAGTCGTGTTTTTTTCGGTGGGGGAGGCCTGGCAGCTCGGAAGGTTAAGGCACTGAGTTACTGATTGGAAGGTACATTCAATTCTGTCCAGCGGTCGATTTAGGATGCGCCCGCAGTTCGACCCATGTGCAGTACACAGTCAAAACGTGCAGTTTATAATCTGGTACATAACTGCTCATAACTTCACTTCTAAACATTTTCAAATTAAAATTTTATTTGTCACACACAGTACACAGTCATACACAGTATGGTATGGAGTAAAATGCTTAAACGACCTCCCGTGACCTTAAAAAAGATTATTAATAGAAAATAAATATGGAATAACATAAAAAATAAAATATAGAAGAAGAAAAACTTTATCTAAGGACAATATAGCTATAGAAGGTAAAACAAAATATAAAATATAAGAACAATATGTGAGAAAAAAAATTTCAGGCAAAAAGTACCAAAGAACTGGCAAAGTTTCATAAAGATTCTGTGTAGCTAGTTTTGAGTGATGCTGTGACAAATTCAGGCTTGACAGACAGACAGACTGGTGACACTGATGCCCTGTGTGTTCTAACTGCTTTCTATCAGCAATTTGACCTACAGTTGCTCTTCTCCTGGATCGGACTACACGGGTCAGCTTCATTCCCATTTGGATCAGTCACTTTTGGTACTGTATGTCCTTACCACTGCAAACCAGGAACATCCCATAAGAGCTGCACGATTTGGCCAAAGTCAATCAAATTCTTACGCTTGCCCATTTTTTTTTGCTTCCAACCCATCGACTTCAGGAAAAAGAGGTTCACTTGCTGCCTAATATATCCCACACATTTCCAGCCGCCATTGTAAAGAGATATTGACTATGTAGCTACTGCGAGAAGGGCCACTTTGTGACGGCTAGACAACTGGGTCAGAAAATGTTTGTTATGACAAATATTTTTTGACCTTTTTTGTTGCAGGAAAAACATCTAATGATTAAAAAGATCTTAATATTATGAAAAAAAAAAATATTCCAATAGAAAAAAATGTCTATTTATAGAAGAAAAATCTCATTATTACAAGAAAAAAAAGTCTTGATCAGTTATACTTAGAAATCTTGCTATTACAAAAAAGACATTATTATGCAGAAAATATTTTGCAAAATATAAGGAAAAAACATCCTGTTATTATGAGTGAAAAAAAAAATCTTTATCACAAAAACATCTCATTACAAATGACTGTTGCCTTCCACCTACAGGTCCTGGGTTCGAGTCCCGCCTTGGGGTCTGTGTGCATGGAGTTTGCATGTTCTCCCCGTGCTTGGTGGGTTTCCTCCCACAGTCCAAAGACATGCAGTTTAGGCTAATTGGTGTTCCCAGATTGCCTGTAGTGTGTGGATGAATGTGTGTGTGTGTGTGTGCCTGTGATGGATTGGCGCTCTGTTCAGGGTGTACCCCGAGTTCCATTGGATAGACTTCAGGGTTCCAGGGACCCCGATCAGTATAGGAGGAATAGAGCATGAGTACCACTGGGCAAACATCTCATCATTAGAAGAAATACATCTTATTACTTGATAAATGTTTGTTATGAAGAAAAACATTGTGCTATTATGAGAATAAAACATTGTTATTCTAAGAAAAACATCATACAAGAAAAATCCCATTATTGCAGGAAAAAACATCTTGTGATTTTTGAGAATTATGAGAAAAAAATCTCATTACTAGAAAAACTTTTATTATGCAAGGAAAAACATTATTATAAACGAAAATTATGTTATTGCCAGAAAAAATATCGAGAAAACAATTCTGATTATGAAGAAAACATATTACATACAATGGGGAAAAAATCTATTACGAAAAAAATACTTTTAAGATTAAGTTATTATTTTTAAGTTATTATGAGAAAATCGTTTCATTAATACACAAAAACATTCTGTATTACAAGGAAAAAATCTTAGATGAAAAATGTCCCAGTATTAAGGGGAAAAACAATCAATCATCAGGAAGCTTGCTGTATTATGAGGAAAGCAGCCGATTATTACTAGAAAAACATAGTATTATTAAAGCATCACATTATAGTGTGAGGAGAAAATCAGAAGTGACTCAGGTGAGGAATAATAAAAATAAATAAATAAATAAAAACCAATCTTGAAAATGCAAAATAATCCAGAGTAAAATATCGATATTGTGTTCTGATGTGAAGGAGCGTCGTGTTGCAACCTGAAGCTGATTAATTTCCTAGAACAGCACATTCTGTAGTATTTTATTCCTCTTGTACTGCTTCGATCTTAAAAACAGCCAGTCACGTTAACTTTAAAATTACTAAATTAAACAGAACAGCTTCTGATTTGATTAAAATAAGACACTTGTCGCTATTCATGAAGCTTTGTGTAGATAGAGCTTCTGATTCCTGCAGTTCCAGTGTTAGCTGAAGTGTTTCCCCCCCTGGTGGTCAGAGATGGTACTGCAGAGACCATTCACCAAAAAAAAAAAAAGTGTATCCCATATGTCATTATGAGCAAGGAATAAAAAATGATAACCATAATAACACATTACAGGAGTTTGTATAGAAACATGACAGTAATCTTTATTTCAAACACATCACATCACATCATATAATCAATCCGAGTCTTTGAGCTCGTTCCGGATTTGTGAAAGCACCGCAGCGATACACACAACTCTAAGTTTTTACATTCCCATCTGCGCACAGTAACAACAGGAGAGTTAGTTAGCACGGTCCGTCTATCTGTATATGGAGCAGAGTGCAAGTCTGTACCTCAGGGAGAGCCGGAAGAATCGGGAACACAGTGCAGTCAGAGCGACATGACAGTCGGACCAGGCGTGCATTAAAGACGCTCAGTGTTATTACAGATATACCGTATGGCACTTTCTCAGCTTTGAGTGTATACACACACACACACACACACACACACACACACACACACACACACACACACACACACACACACTGTCGTACAATGTTAGGAGAATATTGCATCCTTGTCTGATTGTTTGATTTTGCGCTCTCAGTGTCACGCAGCCCTTAAAGATGACAGAATAAGGCTTTAGTTTCTGACATACAGAATATTTTACACCACAATAATACAACTGTTTCTAATAATAATAATAAAAAAATAATAATAACAATAATATGACATGGAAATAATCAAACCAGTGGTTTTGGAGGTCGATCTGACCTCAAGGTCAATTAATCAATCAAAAAAGAATCTACAAAATTTTTATTAATAAAAACATAATTATAACAAAGGGTGAAAAACAACAGAGTTCACGGAGTTTCTTTATATTGCAGGATTGAACTTTGACCTTTCGCACTGGAAGGCGACGTGGCATCTGAGGGCGAGAAACCGGACTCGTTACACGGCTCTATTGAAGATTTTTTTGTTGTTGTTGTTTTTTTGACATTTTAGTATTAAATTAAAGTTTAAAAAGAAATTTGAATGATTCGTCATGTTTATATGAATTGCATTTTGCATATATATTTTTCTTTTTTTTAAAAATATATTTATTTCTTTACTTAAATCATGCTTTTATTCCAACTTCCAAAAAATGATTACAAACCAATTCTTTATTATTATTATTCTTTTTTTTTCACTTCCACTCTCTAAATGTATCTTCCATTTAGTTTTTCTGATCATGCTACATCTACATCTAGGCATTTGGCAGACGCCCTTATCCAGAGCGACTTACATTTTTTATCTTATTAGACATCTGAGCAGTTGAGGGGTTAAGGGCCTCGCTCAAGGGCCCAACAGGGACAACTTGGTGGAAGTGGGACTTGAACCTGGGACCTTCCGAACCGTAGTCCAATGCCTTAACCACCGAATTTTTTTTTAATCATAAATAATAAAAGCATCCTATGTAAAAAGCCTGATGCAGAAGTAACTTTTTTTTTTTCTTTTTTTTCTCGATTATCATTTTTTCAAGAACAGGAAAGCATTCACTTTTCATTCGCTTTACATTTCATTAATCAGGAAATCGCGATATGATTATATATTTATACATACATATATATATATATATATATATATATATTTTTTTTTTTTTTTTCTTCTTTCTGTAAGGTAAATATACTGGTTTGTAAGTGCGGGCGACTTGCAGTGGTTCTGGTCCTTTACATCCCATAATAGAAACAATACAAGTAGTAACGACACACATTCCGGGGATTCAACCTTGAGCCGGAGACATCGGGTGCGCTTGATTGGGTGAGGCTGTCGGGTCCCGCCCCTTTCTCCAGCAATGATGTTGCATAATCAGGTTGAGCCCAGGTCTTTAGCATAGCAGCTGTTTGATTGACAGGTGACAAGTGTTTCAAATCCGAGGAGGCGGAGTCACGTGGGGTTTGCCGAGGGGGGGGGGGGGGGGGGGGGGGGGCATGCAAACCCTTAAACATACACACACCACATCTTGTTTTCTTTTTTTGCACACACACACACACACACACACGCGTCCTGGATATGTGAGGTGTGTGTTATAGAGGGGGCGGAGGAGCGGGTCTCTGAGGCAGGAGATGACTGGCAGGAGGAGGAGGGGGTCTGTTGGGAGGAGAGAGAGAGAGAGAGTGAGAGAAAGCAAAGGAATGAGAGAAAAACAAAGACAACGAGAGCGAGAGACAAGCAGAGAAATTATAGGTGGGTGGTTCAAGACGCAGCTCCATAAAGCTGCCACTGTCGGGTCCCTTGCGCTGACCCCGGCCTTGACCCCAGCTCGTGTACTGTACAGCAACGGTCTGTATGTGACGACGATTAAGTCTTAATTAACTAACTTGATAAATCGTGTACTCGCGCCGCTCAGCCACCGCAGCGAGCCGGCTAGCAGAGATACACGCTAAACTCCGCCTCCTTTTGTACAGGGCGCCATTACTTTTGTCCTCATTCAATAACATCCCTGTTTGTCTTCATCAGTGGATTTGTTCTGGATTGCTGTCTATTACCCTGTGTAACTGAAATACGCGTAGACGCGATAAACTTGAGCGTGTAAATATACAGCATGTAAGTTCCATATATAAAGTGAGGATGTGCGGAGTTACCGTGCGATCGCTGGGCGTGGAGGTCTGGAGGCGTGCTGCGGCGGCGCCGAGGACGAGGTCCTACTCGTGTGAACCACCTGCACGAACACAATGATTTAAAAAAAAAAAAAAGGATCATTAAAAACACTCGGAAGCAGACGGAGGACGTTCCCGCGGGAGCCGAGCGCGACAGGGAGAGCTGCTGCATCGGCCTCCGACCGAAACACAGTCTGTCGCCTTCGCATCAACGATTCTGTACGATTTAATCCTGCAGCATGTGTATAATGTGCGTATATGATTAGTTAGGGCGCATTCAGGCGCCATCATTTTAAGGACGTGTATTAATTTCATGAGATGTAGTAGATCAGTCAGGGTGTCATGGCCATACATACCGTATAATAACAAAATCTTTATAAATAAACGAGGTGTTCAAGTCAAACCGGGACTCTTTTTTACGGATTGATATTTACAGATGACTTCGAGCACATGTGGTACAGAGATGAGACTCCCCCGTACAGTCCTGACCTCACCCCAAACCGCTTCCACATGTCTGGGTGATCAAAGGAGTTCCTTGGAGGCCGGGGTTTCAGCCATGAATCAGTCAGTCCCGATCATGACTTCGTGTCTCGATGGTATCCAGGCACTAATGAAACACTGCTGCATGAGTGTATATAGAGAAATAAAGCGAGTTTTTACTCTCCGAACTGTGTTCTGTACCGTGCAATCAAGAGTCCCGGTTTGACTCGAACGTGTACAGGTATATTCGTCTCTTCCAGCTTCCCATGACAATCCGAAATGGTGGTGTGACATGAAACCGTACGGTGACAGCATTCAGCTGAAGATCTGCCCGACATCACAGAAAAACTTGACATGGTTTAAAATAAGACAAACTTATATTACTTGTAATATTGTTTTTTAAAAACGAAAAAAAAAAAAAACCTGCAGTTGCCATAAATAACCCAGCTCATTACATGCCTAGGCTTTAAGCACGAACTTGAAACATCATCCCTTAGGAAAGGAGGTAAAGACCAGGAGGAGAAGCCATGCTTGAGGTGTAGTTATTAGAGCAGCACCACAAAACCTCTACAGGGTCTTGGGCTTTGATCGAGGTTTTGTGGTTGAGGAGAAGGAAAGGAGAAGAGGAATAAGCAGCGACAGTCCCGGCCCACGGAACCAGTTAAAAGCCTGACTGATCTCGTCTCTGATTGGTCAGAAGGCGTTGATAGATTTTCCATAACAGCAGCGCTCGGCCTATTGCGTCATCGTTTCTGTAGCAACGGCTCGATAGCGCAGAGACGATGCCGCGCATAAATCACAGATATAGCCTTAACATGTATAGGAGGAGTCTCTAGTGTCAGCGCCTTGTAACAGAGCGGTTTTTTTTTTTATGCTTCTTTGCAGTTTCTCTGCAACACGTGAAGGTCTGGTGAAGGAACGTGTCTTCACAGCTGCTATAACGTAAGTAAGAACAAACTAGCTTGTTGTTTTTTTTTTTTTTTTTTACGAGCGGCATTCAGCGCAAGTTTCATCGGATGAAACCGTTCTTTGATCAACGAAAGAATGACGTCAAGCTAAAATCTGATCTTTTATAAGAAATTAAGTCATGTTTAGACATCGTGAATAAGGAGTCGGGATTCTTCAGCCTGGCTTACCAGTTTTTTTTTACCTTCATGTTTGTATCGGCTGAAGTTTAAACCAGCCAGTTAAGATTGTTCCCCCAACTGTGACATCATAAAGGAAGAAGCCCCACCCCCCGTCTCCTTGTTCACTGTAAAGCGTCTGAGATTTATTATTATTATTATCTGAACTTTTATTAACTATTAACAGACTCCGTGTAAACTTGTTAATGAAATAGTAAAATACGGGACCTTTAAAAGAGACGTTGCTGCGGTAGGAAAATCATCAACTCATTTCAAATCTATACGCATACGCTGCGGACATAGTTACCTCTTCAGCTGGCAATAACTGAGCCTGATGCTTTATAATACAGAGAGAGAGAGAGAGAGAGAGTCATTAATCATCTTAATTACACTACGGAGCCGTGAGCTAATGTTGAATACTGATTATTATGATCATCGTGATTGACAGTTAAAATTTGACATCATGCAGCATTCTGTTTAATCCGCACACAGAATCTCAGTCTACATCTAATAAAGCTTTCTAGGAAGAAAGCTTTCAGCGTGTGTGTGCGTTTTTTTTATTATTTTGTGTGTGTAAGTGTGCGCTGTTGACTCACTCCGTCTTTCACTATGCTGTTGGGGTTCCCACGCTGACCCGCAGGAGCCCGGCTGTTGTTGGTCTGCGGCTTGGCGTCCGCTCTGAAAAAGACCGGACGCACAGACGTGTTGCACCGAGGAGCAAGTAGAGAAGAGAAGATGCAGATGACGGGGAAGATCTGAATACAGGAACGTTTTTGGCTACAGACCGAACCGGCTGCGCAATAAATGATTTTTACGTTTGCGTTCATTTAAGGGAAAAATCTAGACACAGACTGAGCTGGATAAACACTCCGTGTCGTCACTCATAGGTTTACCGAAGAGCGCGGTTTTTTTTCTTTCTTTCTGAGGAACTCTGAAAGTTCGTTCGTAAGTCAGATTTGTTCTTAAGTCAGATCAAGCAAGTCTTATACGCCTTCGACACGAATATATCTGTCCCCTTTCCTAATAGTGCCATCATGTGGCCAAAACCCATAACTGCGCCTAAGGAAATGAATCTCGTCTCTGCTCTTGGACACCATTTTGTCTCAGACCGAACTTCTTCATAAGAAATAGTGTGTGGAAGGACGGTCTCTCCTACAATAATAACACTCCTTCAGGGGTTTTCTCTCTTTCTTTTGTTTGTGTTTTTTGGCCTCTGGTTTGTACGTGCACGTCAATGGAGTCATTATTCAGGAACCAGAGGTCACGCCTAGATTCTGACGCTACCGCTTTATGTTTTTCTATCTACAGCCGGTGACATCGTTAGGCTCAAAGCGAATCGGAGCTGCGCACTCACTCGTAGCCCCGGGAACGCTTTCTCCTGAAGAAGCGCCGCTGTAGCTCGTTCCTCCTGAAAAACACGAAGAGACCCAGAAGCAGCAGAGGGAGAACCAGGAAGAAGAAAACGAGCAGACCGTCTCTCACTGAAGTGTCTTTATCTGGGAGAGAGAGAGAGAGAGAGAGAGAGAGAGAGAAGGGTGATGAATTCTGCCTTCTGATTGGTCGGGAGATGTTTTCTACAACACTCTTAAGTTAATATTAATGCAAGTCGTTCTCGTTTCCATAGTTGCGGTTTTTATAAGTCTTAAACAGATTATTCAAAAACCACGTGCAGGTGTTGATAAGTGAGGCGACGTGCTCGTCACGTTGGGAGCGTACCGTTCCAGGTGGGGCCGCTGTCTATACTGCCGCCGTACCCCGCGAATTCACACGACGGCGGCTCCCATCCGTAGTCACAGTGGCAGTTCTTGTTGCTGTTGCACACCTATGATAAATAAACCCCACACACACACACACACACACACACACACACACACACACACACACACACACATCCATCAGCTTCCAAAAGAAACAGGACAGCTGCCAGGCATTATGGGTAATAAGTATTAGAATAGACGACACCTACTCCGTGCCCGTGGCATTTGCCCTGTACATCACAATCGTACTTCAGCTCGTCCGCGCTCTTACACTCGTAGTTCAAACAAACCTGGAATGACATTAAAACCACAGCGTGAAGCGTAAATGAAAAAACCTGCGTTGAAGAATTCTACCACCTTTTCTTCTTTCTTCATGCGATGTTCTTTTTCTGCTTCTCTAAACTTGACTTTTCTTTTTGGTAGTAAATACAGGAAGTCCCCGACTTACGAACGAGCTCGAGTTCCATAAGTCGGATTTGTCCTTAAGCCCGACAAAGTGAGTCTTATACGCCTCTGACACGAATACGCAACGTACAGCATAAACCAATCCACTAGTCTAGATATCTGTCCCCTTTCCCCACACTGCCATCATGTGGCCAAAACCAGTAACCGCGCCTAAAGAAATTAACCTGACGCGTGAAATGTAGTCACTGCTCCTTTAAAAATCCTGATGGGAATCCCAGACACAATTTTGTCTCAGAGCTGATTTCCTCATAAGAAATAGTATTTGGAAGGACGGTCCGCTACCATAATAACACTCCTTCAGTGGGTTTTTTTTTTTTATTGATTTGTTCGTACTGTGTGGCGTTTGTGAACTGAGGTTCCACTGAATAACACTGTTGTCTCTCCCGGACTGATTCATTGAAACCGGTGAGCACCTCCTTTCCCAACAGTCTTTTTTTAAAATAGACATTTTATAGTTTCACTTACACCCTGAGAATATTGTATATAATTGTCAATATTGGTATCAGATCCGTTCATATCCGCGGAAATTCGTAACTCGAATGTTCGCAAGTCGGGGACTACCTGTATTTGGTAATGTTCAAAAAGGCACTAGATAAATAATATGTAAATAATTCATTTTCCTAATCAAGTAATTAACTAGTTAATTAATTTTACTCAATTTTCTATCAGTTAACTGATAAAATATTGTAAAAGCAAAATTGGGGGAAGAAAAATAAACAAAAAAAGATGCTGTGAAGAATCATGCTGTGTTTTTTAAATATATACATTTATTATTATTATTATTATTATTATTATTATTATTAAGCATCAAAAACATTAAATACTCATGCGTGTGAGTTTTGGACTTTTCTCACCACCGTGAGACATTGTTGTTGGGTGTGACATTGTGTGTGTGTGTGTGTGTGTGTGAGTGAGACCTTGTTCTCCCCACACTTGGTGCCCTCGTTGACCATGCCCGGGTCGGGAACGTCGGTGCCCATGCGGAAGTCCACTCCATAGCACATGGTGCCATCGTGGAGGGGGGTGTGGCTGATGGAGGGCTTGATGCCGAACACGACGATATGCTGGATGTTCTGGATTTTCTCCAGCTCACACTGCAGCTTCCCACACATGGCGTTCCTGATACAGAGAGAGAGAGATGCTGAGGACGCCGACCAAAGGATGCTGCAGGACGTTCCGTTGCACAGCTCCTGATATACACAGGACCATGTCTTTTGGCACGCTGACTTATGAAGGTCTTGTGCTGCCATCTGGTGGCGTGTTACAAAACTCAAAACTTTTTTAACACCACCTTGTATGAAAGATATTGGAAAAGAGAGAGCGTGAGAGAAAGGGAGAGTGATATCAACAGCAAGCGAGGCAGAGAAACGGAAGACAAGCAACAGGTGGACAGAAACAGAGCAAGACCGGAAGAGAAAGACGAGAAACAAGACGGTGTGAGTGTGAGAGAGAGTGAGAAAGAAAACAGTCAAAGCACCAGAGAGATGGCGAGAGAGATTTCTAACTCCATATCTGTAAAACACGTGTGTGTGTGTGTGTGTGTGTGTGTGTGTGTGTGTGTGTGTGTGTGTGTGGGCTCTCCTCTACCTGCTCTCACACTTCTTCATGCTGTACTGCTGGTAGCCGCAGTTTCCGAAGCGATCGCCTTTGGAGTTCACGTCTTTAAAGCAAGCTTCAGGAGCAGCTTTGGCCTCTGAGCGAAAAAAAACACACACACACACACAAGTGAGATTTCCTACTTCCTGGCACGGTCCATTGTCACTGTCCCGACACGCCTCCACTGCGCTCTGTACTCACTGGGGCCGAACAGGGCCTGGCACTGTCTGTCGGAGTCCTGGCACATGCCGTTGTAGCAGTAAGCCACGCCCTTCCGGCACGGGTGGCCGTTCTGTTTGAAGACGTCGGGTCGGCACAGGGCAGACGAGCCGCTGCAGTACTCGGGCAGGTCACACTCGTCTGTACTGCTCCTGCACACGGTGCCGCCGGGGAGGAACTGACCGAGAGACAGGGAGGGGGCGGGGTTAGACAGGGGTCTAATGTGTAATGATATCAATGTGTGTGTATGTGCGTGTGTATGTTACCCTGCAGTGCTTGCAGCACACTCCGAAAGCACACTGAGCTCTAGCTCGGAGTTTACACGTCTTAGGCTCACAGCAGGGGTCCTTCTCACACTCCTGAAACACACACACACACACACACACACACACACACACTAGGTGATTAACGCTGATGTACACCAACACATCCTCGTGTTACAGGCGGTTAAGGCACGTCTGCACCGAGCCGAGCGTCCTGACCTCCTCGGAGCCACAGTCACACTCCTCTCCCACGTCCACCAGCTTGTTCCCGCAGTAGGGGGCGCTGTAGGCCTCGTCTGGCCGCGGCACGTTCAGCAGGCAGCCTCCTCCGGCGCTCAGGATCAAGTTCTCAAAGTCGTCCGCGCTGCAGCTGCTGAAGTTCCGCGAGCCGCTGAGAGAGAGAGACGGGGAGAATCAGAGGGGTGGATAAAAGAGAATAGAAGAAAAGAGAAAGAAGGTGAGAAGAGAGAAAATGTGTAAGTAGAAGAGAAGAGACGATGTGAGAAGGAAAATATGAGACGAGAGCTGACAAGACAAGAAGACAAAAAATGTTCACGCTCTCACGCACACGCGCACTCTCACGCGCGCACACTCTCACGCGCGCGCACTCTCACACGCGCGCACTCTCACACGCGCACTCACCTTGCTCCTGAGTTCATGATGCAGTTGGCAACTCCACACTTGCAGTCTCTCCCGTCATCGTCGTGGTTCATCCCGAGATTGTGGCCGAGCTCATGAGCCACGATGGAGGCAAACACTGGCACGTTATTATGGGTGAACTACACACACACACACACACACACACACACACACACACACACACAATTAGTATTAGAGCGGTCACTGGGATCACAAATAAGATGTGGAATAATTTCTAATTTGGCCAATGAGAGGCGAGACTGAGGCCGAGTACCGCGTTGATCCCGGCCCCGTGACTCCTGGAGCAAGCCGTGCCCACGAACGCCATGCCCGCGGTGGACCCGAATCCCTTGTTCCTGCACACAGAGAAAGAGAGAGAGAGAGAGAGAGAGAGAACTTTAGGACTGTGACATCAGTAATATTGTTATACACGGCGCTGTGTTCTGTTGAGGTCACTAACAGGATGAGCTGAGCGCTGTCATGGCGACGGCGGGGCACGAGCTCCTTCTCCCTCCACTGAGTGAAGCGACCGAGGACCTCACCCGCGCTTCCGTCAATACTGATCGGGTTCACCGCCGACCAGATCTCCAACCCCACCAGCACCACCCGGATATTCAGAGCCACGTACATCTGAGAGAGAGAGAGAGAGAGAGAGAGAGAGAGAGACGAAGGGAGAGACGGAACAAGAGGCGGAGACAAGAGGGGGAGACGTTATGTCTCACTCACACACACATGTATATATAATAACATGGAGACATGACTAAATCCCATAATATGTGTCCGGTGTGTGAATTCTGCACTTACACTGTCGACGTAGTTGGCGAGCTGCACCATCTCCTCTCTCACCGCCGTCTGATTGCGGTTTGTGTAGTTAAACTGAGGAAGAAAGGTCAAAGGTCAGCGTCACATTTGCAGCTTCTGACAGAAGAAGGAGGGAAAGAAAGCCGAGTATCAGAAATCAGGACTTACTCTCGCGTTATCGACCACCAGCAGAAGCTCCACGTAATGTGTCTGGTGTAGCACCGCCCTCCTTTTCTACACACACACATATACACACACATATACACACACATATACACACACATATACAAACATATACAAACATATACACACACACACACACACAGGGTCAGGATTTATGCAGAAGTACAATCTGTGTGTAACCTCATACACCATCTCAGACACTGACTCTGCTCAGATGAGCGACAGGTCGACCGGGTGTGACGGTGTGGGAGTGGCCAGCGGATACTCGGTCGCCGTGGTGACGGGAGTGGGGGGTGCCGCAGGTGAAGAGCTCGGCCCTGACGTCCTCCAGGCGGTAGATGAGGTGCTCGTTACGGGACGAACGCTGCAGGGGCTCGATGCCGAAACTGGTGTTCTGCATGTGGATCACGCCTCTGAGACACACACACAGACACACACACACACACACACACACACAATGTTTTATATTATATATATTTGCGTGTATAATATAAAACATTGAAGAAATAAAATCCAGTATAGTTAATAAATATCTGTGACTCTCTCCTACCGCAATCCAGAGCAGAGACTCAGAGCAGCGGAGGAGCCGTCTACATCCTCCACGTAACCACGGTAATGACAGTGATCCTGGTGATGGGGGGGCGGGGGGGGGGTACAGGGGTACAGGGGTGCATGGCATATAGAATCAGTGATGAGACGGATAGACAGACAGCCAGATAGGTAGATAGAAAATAGAGAAACTGACAGAAATAGATAAACATACAAACAGACGGACAGACAGATAGAGATGAAAAGATAGACAGACAGACAACTACATAAAGAGATAGACTGATAAATAAACAGACAAATAAATATAAAGACAGACAGATAGATAGACAGATGGATAGACAGACAGACAGGCCTACGTAGATAAACAGACAGATATATAGATAGAGATAGATAGACAGACAATTAAATATAAAGCCAGATAGACAGACAGACACACAGATGGATAGACAGATAAACAGAGGGACAGATACACAGACATACGTAGACAGACAGACAGACAAACAGATAGACAGATCTATAGATAGATAAATATGAAATATAAAGACAGACCGATAGATATCATATTATGATTATTTTTTGTGGGGATTCAAAAAAATCATTGTTTTATTATTTAATCATGTATTATTTTTATAGTATTTCTTTTCATTTTTAATATTGTGTGTTTGCACCACCTGTAGGATTATAGAGGAACTGCAACATTTTACCACTCACTCACTCACTCACTCACCGTCTATACGGCAGGAGGCGTGTGACACCCTGGACAGAATAACTGAACTGATTTTGTTTTTTGAATAATCACCTGACCTCACTTGGATCTGTGTGTGTTTTTTTTTTAAACAACACAAAATAATACATGCACAGAAGGTCACATGTAAAAGCAAGCGAGGCGGCGAGTCCTCTTCATCTCGCGCGTCGGCGTGACGCGGTTACAGCCTCGGATCAGCGTGGGAGACGCCAGCGTGGGAAGACTCTGGCTCGATCATCCCCATCGTTTATGAGTGCTACTAAAGCGTGAAGATTTACAGTATTTTTGTAAAAATGTTTATTGCATCTCAACAGAATGATGTGAAATCTTCAGTATTTGGAATCCGTCATGATGTAAAAAAAAAAAAAAAAAAGGAAAAGAAAGAAACTACTGCTTACACTGCACAGTCATCACTGGATCTGTGTGTGTGTGTGTGTGTGTGTGTGTGTGTGTGTGTGTGTGTGTGCGTGTCCAAAAAGGCTGAATCACATTCCTGGCATACAGTAATGGAAAAGTCTGACATCCGAGCTAAAAGCTCTCTCTCTCTCTCTGTCACACACACACACACACACACACACACACACACACACACACACACACACACACACACACACTCTGCCTCTCTTGCTTTCTCTCTCACCATAAAGGGTGTACAAACTTTCTCTCTCGCTCTCAGTCACACGTCAATTAAGATAACTCTGCCTTCACATTAAAAGTAAACATTAAACAACTTCTATGTCCCAAATAACACCACCCGAGCTGGGTGCGTGCAAAAGTTTGTGCGCCCTCCGCGCATACCGGAGGCCGCGACGAAAACCCAAATCCAAAGCGGATGTGCAGAGCCAAACGGTTTCGTCTCCCAATTTCCCCAGTGTTTGTGTCGCACCGGATATACAGTACCGGGCTCGGGTCCGGAGACTGAGAACCCTAAAGACGTCTTTCAGAGCCACACCCGGGAGCCAGAACACATTCTGCCGTCCCCAGGAGCCTTCTAATGTTTTGGATGTGAACGTGCAACACCGTGATGCGTTTTTTTCTGGAGCGTTGCTGAAGTTTCTGCACACATAATTAGGTATTAAAAAATAAATAAATAAATAAATAAATAGACAAATAAATAAATAAATGCAGTCCAGGATGACCGATTTCATCTCCGACCCGCTCCAGCATTGCAACACTACTAGAAACGTCTGACTCATATTAGACAGAAATTCTGAGGAAGTCATGTGATAACCACGACTTCCTGACTCCGGCCCTAGGGGAGACGTTTCTCCGGCTTCCGCGGCCGCCGCTGCACTGAACGCTCGGACGCCGACTGTGACGCTGGTACCTGAATCTCAGCTGAGGCACAGACTGTCCTGAGACCTTCAGCCACCGTCTCTGTCCCGCAGGCTCCGTGAGACAGAAAGCACTGTCCAGTACACAGTCACCAGCTTGAGTGATTCACCCTGATAGCAGGCTCATCCTTAGACACACACACACACACACACACACACACTCTCTCTCTCTCTTTCTCGCTCAGATTACACATTACAATCTCCTCTCTCCCTGCTTTCCACTTGGACTGCAGCTGAAACATGAATTCCTGCTCTCGTGCGTAATCTCCCAGGAAGATCTGCTCGGCTCCAAGAATGTTAATGGAGAGAGAGAGAGAGAGAGAGAGAGAAAGAGAGAGGGGATGGGTGCCGACAGTTTTGCACAAAGACACACGAGTGTCACTACCTCAGGATTTAAAAAAAATCATGATGTTTTAGGAAATGAATCAATAGTCAACGCTTAAATGATAGATTTCCCAGAAAAACAGAATCTTGTTTCAAGGCAAGTCCCTATGCATAGTGTTACCATGGAAACGGCATCTGGTTTATAAGCAAAATTAATCAACACCCTGCGATCGATCAGAAGCGGCGTCGAGGTGTAAATTATTTAACGGATTACGAGGAAGCAGAATTGTTTGATTTCATTCAATTATTCATTCAATTCGATTTCATTATTAATATTTAACAATACAGCGCGTGATGATGTTTTCACACACACACACACACACACACTCTACCTGTTCAAAAGTTTGGACACACCGCCTCCTAATTCCATGGCCTTTCCATGACTTCTTTTTCTTTCTAAAACTGAAGGCGTTGATCAATAACCTCCTCTGAACAGTTGATATTGAGACGCATCTGCTACTTCTGCTCTGTAAAGCTTCATAATCTGAAGTGACGTTTGAGGTTAACTGCTGATTTCTGAGGCTGGTGACTCTACGTGAACTTCTCCTCTGCAGCAGAGGTGACGTTTCGGTCTCGCTTTCCTGTGATGGTCTTCATGAGGGACAGTTTCATCATGGAGCTTGATGGGTTTTCCAAACGCACTTGTGACAACACTGTACAGAGCTGTTCCAGAAAAGCTGACCTTCATGTCTTAACACAACCACTGACTGTTATCGTTGTTGTTACTTGGTTGCCTAACGCCATCTGGATTATTTCATAGTTTGGAAAAAAATAATCTAGCATTGTTGTAGAATGTAGCAAAAGAATTCCAAACATTAAATTTTTCGACGGAGTGTCGAAACGTTTGACTGATACTACACACTAGGACTGGGCGATAAAACGGTATCGGTATTTATTGACGGGAGACCATCGTTGTCGATAACGATAAAAAAAAAAAGACATTCGGTATGCAGCGCTATAGTTTTATTAAAACGCGGCTGGCTGACCGAGCGTGCGCCTTGCCTTAATCTCAACAGCCTATCAGATCTCTCGATGAATGAGCGTGGCGCGGGTGACCAATGAGCTTACGCAGCCACTCCGCGTTGCGTCATCACCAACTCATGTCAGTATAACACACGCGAAAGTGAGTGCCGTGCCACGCAGTACGGATGAGATTGTGAATCGAAAATGATGCATCAGCTCACCAGTTGTTTTTTTTTTTTTTTTTTTGGTTTCTTTTCTTCTGATCAACACCAGAACAATGTTGTGTGTAAGCTTTGAAAAACAAACAAACAAAAAAAAACAAACATCCCGGCCAAGTATGGAAACACAAGCAACTCGCTTGTGCGATGGAGAGGTACTCGGTAATCCTTATAAAAAAAAAAGAAATCCTCCAAGCGATACAATGATATAACCCACGCGATCGCGTACTACATTGCCAAAGAAATACTACAACGTGTAGGAAAACACTGGAGAGCGAGCTGCCGTCTGGACAAGCCGCACGTGTGACCCGTACATCAGCTTAAGCGTACATTTTAATGACGACTGGAATCTAAAGAGTAAACGCTTAGACGCCGCATATTTTCCCGGAAACACCACTGGTGAATGTATTGCGCGAACCCTAGCTGATGCGCTGCTCCACGTGTGCATCACGACTGACGGCGGGGGCGAATACGGTGAGCCGCTTCGCTCAACAACTGCACTCGTCGCGGTGTTTTGGCCGCCGATTACACTCAGCTATCTGTGAGTAAAGTTAATTAATAGTTGCATAATCATCCACATATCGTTTCTTTGGATGTAGTGCTACATGAGCGCAACTTCCCAATAGTGAGCAAACTTGCAAAAAAAAAAAAAGTCCTTGTGCATCCCAGCCACCAGCAACCCCTCAGAACGAACTCTTAGCACAGGGGGTAATGGAGTCACATTCACAGCCTTCAATCCAGAGGTGGAGGGAACCAACTTGACTTTCTTGCTCACAATTTGTAACGTTGCAATGTACAGGTAGGTGTATGTGAATAATGATGGTTGGTTCCTCTACTCGAAAGCTCATACTTGATTATTAGAATTTGTTTTGTTTACAGAGTTTGAGGTTTACTGTATATTGTTATTATTGACATCTTCCAGATGTTGATCTACCTCAAAGTTTGCTCTAGTGTTCTTTACAATTGCACACACTTTGTAACATTTTATTTATTCCGTTTAAGAGTCTCTTCAACACTTAGATTTAGTTTATTATAGGACATTTTGTTCAAATTCTTTTTGTTTTTGACTATTAAAATAATTTGCCTTAGTAATGTTAGTAAATTAAAATAAAGTGGTTAACTTCAAACTTTTTTTCTACTGGTCTTCATTAATAAATATTCAATAATTACCGATACCGAATGATATGAAACATTATATCGTGATGATTTTTTTTTCTTTATCGCCCAGCCCTACTACACACACACAAACATGCACACACACACACCTGAGTTTGCTCTTCTGTCTGCAAAAAAATCCTCTAAGAATAGAACTGAACTGTCATCAGTCATCCCACACTTACTGACCACCCTGTACTGAGGACCACATACTGAGGACCCTCATATCTCTCTCCATCATTCTGAGGACCCTGTACTAAGGACCCTCATATCTCTCTCCATCATTCTGAGGACCCTGTACTAAGGACCCTCATATCTCTCTCCATCATTCTGAGGACCCTGTACTAAGGACCACGTTCTGAGGACCTTCATATCTCTCTCCATCTTTCTGAGGACCCTGTACTGAGGACCCTGTACTGAGGACCTTCATATCTCTCTCCATCTTTCTGAGGACCCTGTACTAAGGACCCTCATATCTCTCTCCATCATTCTGAGGACCCTGTACTGAGGACCCTCATATCTCTCTCCATCTTTCTGAAGACCCTGTACTGAGGACCCTCATATCTCTCTCCATCATTCTGAGGACCCTGTACTGAGGACCCACATATCTCTCTCCATCATTCTGAGGACCCTGTACTGAGGACCCACATATCTCTCTCCATCATTCTGAGGACCCTGTACTAAGGACCACGTTCTGAGGACCTTCATATCTCTCTCCATCTTTCTGAGGACCCTGTACTGAGGACCCTGTACTGAGGACCTTCATATCTCTCTCCATCTTTCTGAGGACCCTGTACTGAGGACCCTCATATCTCTCTCCATCATTCTGAGGACCCTGTACTGAGGACCCACATATCTCTCTCCATCTTTCTGAGGACCCTGTACTCAGGACCACGTTCTGAGGACCTTCATATCTCTCTCCATCTTTCTGAGGACCCTGTACTGAGGACCCTGTACTGAGGACCCTCATATCTCTCTCCATCTTTCTGAGGACCCTGTACTGAGGACCCTCATATCTCTCTCCATCTTTCTGAGGACCCTCATATCTCTCTCCATCTTTCTGAGGACCCTGTACTGAGGACCCTCATATCTCTCTCCATCTTTCTGAAGACCCCGTACTCAGGACCACGTTCTGAGGACCCTCATATCTGTCTCCATCATTCTGAGGACCCTGTACTGAGGACCCTCATATCTCTCTCCATCTTTCTGAGGACCCTGTACTGAGGACCCTCATATCTCTCTCCATCTTTCTGAGGACCCTCATATCTCTCTCCATCTTTCTGAGGACCCTGTACTGAGGACCCTCATATCTCTCTCCATCTTTCTGAGGACCTTGTACTGAGGATCACGTACTGAGGACCACGTACCGAGAACTACATGGTGATGACCTCACACTGAGGAGCCAAGGACCATGTACTGAGGAACGCATATTGAAGACCTTATACCGCGGACTGCGTACTGAGGACCTTATAATACAGATCCATAATAAGAACCTTGCACCGAGGATAGCATACCGAGTACTGTGGACGGAGGACCTCATGCTGAGGACCGCATACTGTGGACCTTGCACTATAAATCTCACATTAAGGGCCATGCACAGAGGGCCCCATTCTAAGGACCATGCACTGAAGAACTCGCACAGAGGACGACGTCCTGAGGATCTCACACCGCAGACTGCAAACATCAGACCATGCACAGAAGACCTCACACAAAGAACCATACACTAATGACACCGCACAGGGTACTGTGACCCGCTCACTGAGGACCTCGCTCTGTGGACCTCACACTGGATGGAAGGATGCTAAATAACAGCAGCAGCAGCTAAATCACAGCTCTTCTGTGCGTTTCTGTAATGTGATCTCAGATGAGATTGTTGAAACAGGAAGAAGGTTCGAGAAGGCTGAAGAGACACCCGTTCACATTTGTACCGCAGCAGAGACGCCCCTTTCACATTACACAGTATCTAAGATATCCTGTTCACGTCGACACCGTTCATGATTTGACGAGCTCCCACTTGGTCATGCGGGTTGAGTGTTGGTTCGTACCTTCACGTTGGGTCTCTCAGTGATCAGGGTCCCGTCCTTGGCGTAGGAATACACTGTGAAATCCTCCGGCAGGAGAAACCTGAGGAAACACACAGGGAGGAAACAATAAACACCAGTGTGAAAACAGGGACTTTGCAGACATGAATATGTCCAAAGAGTGATCTCCGGAACAGGACCGTAGTGGTGGTGGTGGGGCGGTTAGGTGAACACCAGAAAGGAGGAAGTGATGCCAAGAAAGAAAAGGTAAAGAAAAAGGCACGCACACACACATATACACACTTACACACACAGTGTGTGAGTGTTAACTGAGACAAGAGTGGATAAAGTCAGCAGGACACACTCCGCCTCGGCCGAGTTCCAGGTCAGCGCTAATCTGTCTGCTCTCCTGCACTGTGTGTGTGTGTGTGTGTGTGTGTGTGTGTGTGTGTGTGTGTGTGTGTGTGTGTGTGTGTGTGTGTGTTTGTTTCCGAGGTCATCGGTTCACACACCACTCTGCCTTTCTGCAGTTTTATCTTCGTGTGCTTTTTTTACATGTGTGTATATTTCTCTCATTCTCTTTTCTGGAAATTCCCTAACTTTAATCGGTCTTGATTTTGTTTTCTTTTTTTCTGTATCTTTCCTTGAGTCCCTTATGTCATCTATGTATCTCAATCTCTCGACATATCCATCTTCATCTATCCATCTCTTAATCTATTCATCTCATATCCATCTCCATCTTTCTGCATACTGTATTAATCTACGTATCTATATTCATTCTTTTTCTAGGTTTCTATCCATCTATCCGTCCTTCCATCGCGCATACTTTTGGCTTTTTTTAATATCGCTAAATCCCTATCTCTCTCCATCCATACAGCTTCTTCCTTTTTGTCTCGTATACATCTCATCTGTCCAACCTTCTCAATCCTTCTACATACTGTATCTGTCCATTCATCCATTTATCTATCAATCTTCTTATCCATCTTCAACTTTTCCTCATCCATCTTTCAATCCATTAATCTACCTATCTATCTTCTATTCCCCTATGTATCCATCCATCCATCCATCCATCCATCCATCCATGTACTTATTTATAAAAGAAATACACACACTGTATCTTCACCGTTTTCTCTCCATCATTTTACACATCATCCTTCCATCCTGCAAAAGTTTTCCTTTTTACACATCACTAAATCCATCCATACAGCTATACTCTATCTTTCTTTCAGTCTTTCCCTCCCTCCCTCCCTCCCTCCCTCCCTCCCACACACTCTGTGTGTGTGTGTGTGTGTGTGTGTGTGTGTGTGTGTGTGTGTGTGTGTGTGTGTGTGTGTGTGAGTGTGTGTGAGAGAGTTTAATCTTCGGTTCCGTTGATGGAGTTTTATTGTTGAGCGGAAGCAGTTGGAAGGAGTTGAAGCAATGTGCTCTCACTCTCTCTCTCAAACAAACACACACACACACACACACACACACACACACACACACAGTGAACAGGTGTGATGAAGCAGAGTGACTGGGGCTAACCTTGACGTTAATTATTTCCCTATAACAGCACACCCTGGGTTGTTGCAGTTTTTTGTTCCCCACCCAGAATTTGCAAATGATTTTAAATGGTTCGACATGGAAAAACTTAAACCGTTTAATTCCATCTTCCTCCATCGAGTCTCCTGATCAGCACAAATCGCTGCGAGATCTCGAAATGAGCGCGCTGACGACGACGGTTGAGGAGGAGGAGGAGGACACTGACGCAATAGTGTTTAGTTAGCTTTTCTCCTCAACAGGAGTCAGAGACGTGAATAAAGGGCAGGAAGTCTGGTTAAAGGGCGACGTCTCACCACGCGCGCGCCCCAACATCCTGTCTGAAGACATTTCTAAGAACGTTTAGCATACACGTATCCGGGAAAGAGAAGGAACCTTAGCGTGACCTGCCTCTTTTTCCGTAGCTCCGTCGCCACACTCGAGAACCTCCGAACCTCCGCTATGAACGGACGCTGCCGGGAAGCTCCGCCCCATTCTTACCACAGAACATCACAGGATTGTTGAACGAACCACGGCGCAATCTCTCAGACATTTGGGTCCATATGGACATGACGTCATCACGCAGTCGATGCAGATTCGTCGGCTGCACGTCCATGAGGACGTGGCCGTTCCATTACATCCTCAAAGGTGGCGCGGTGGATGGAGATCAGGTGACCTCACGGTCATCTTCAAGAAACCAATCTGAGATGGTTTTGGCTTCGTGACATGGCTAGTTATCCTGGGGTCACAAACTGATGGATACTCGGGTCGTCCGTGATCGGTTGGTACTAAAGGGCACAAAATGTGCAGAGAAAATCTCCCTCACACCATCACACCAGCACCAGCCTGAGCTGCTGATACAAGACAGCTTTCATGTTGTTTACGCCAAATTCTGACCCTACCATCCGAACATCACGACCGAAATTGACTCATCAGACCTCGTCCAGGTCTATCGTCCAGTTCTGGTGAGCTTTTTTTTTTTTGTGAAACAATTATTTGTGGGGCTGTAAGACGAGTAATAGGACACATCACGAGGGCTTTTGGAATTTTTGTCTGTCCGTGTGTGCGCGCATCATGTAAAAACCACTCAACGAATATTAATAGGGTTTTCACAGGTGTATTTGGCCGGTCCTGAGGTAACATACAGGCTCCGTTTCATCAAAATCGGCCTTCGAGAAGAGATGAGGTCTAGAAATAATAATAATAATAATAATAATAATAATAATAGACCTTATTTCAAGTAATTTTTTCAGAAATTTTCCACAAAAAATATCTACTGAGTTTGGCTCGTGTATGGAAATTCCTCAAAGCAAAATAGCAGGTTGAATTACATGAACTGAAAAAAACTTGTCGCAATAAAAATGTTTGAATAAAATTTTTTTTAAATATTCAAGTTACTAAATTGCGGTTAAAAAAAATTCAAGTGTTAAAAATACAATCTTTATTATATTTCAGTCTTACAAATTGAGGTCGGCAAAATTGAGGTCGACAAAATTAAGGTGGACAAAATTGAGGTGGACAAAATTGAGGTGGACAAAATTGAGGTCGGCAAAATTTGAGGTCGGCAAAATTTGAGGTCGGCAAAATTTGAGGTCGGCAAAATTGAGGTCGACAAAACTGAGGTCGACAAAATTGAGGTCGGCAAAATTGAGGTCGGCAAAATTGAGGTCGGCAAAATTGAGGTGGACAAAATTGAGGTCGGCAAAATTGAGGTCGGCAAAATTGAGGTCGGCAAAATTGAGGTCGGCAAAATTGAGGTGGACAAAATTGAGGTGGACAAAATTGAGGTGGACAAAATTGAGGTCTTGACATCCGGGGTATCACAGAAATAGCAGTGGCGTGCCGATTGCTGTGTCCATGCCGCGGTGTACTTTAATGTCTGCTTCCTGCTCCCTGTGCAGTGCACTTCTCACAAACAGCCCTCTTAACTAACAGGTTGGGTTGCCAGTTGCACAATAAACGGTTAAAATACCCCGTTGCCGTAAACGCTATATTCACACACGAGAGCGATGGGTTTCTCGCCCCTGCGCTCAGTCATGTACAGTCTGTGGAAAACTTCTGTACAGCAGCAGCAACAAATTTAGGAAGCAGTCAAACAGCAGCTGGGGTCAGTGAGTGACACCAAAGTACCAGAGTCCTGCAGACGTCTGACTCTGTGCAAAGTCACAGAGACTGGGCAAAGAAACTGAGAGGGACAATTCATGACAAAGAATGCATGACTGACTGACGGACGGACGGACGGACAGACTTTGCTTTGAATATAGCGTTTACGGCAGAGGGGTAATTTATCCATTTATTGTGCAACTGGCAACCCAGCCTGTTAGTTAAGGGTGCAGCGTTCCGACTGGTAAGTAGTAAGCAGACTTTAAAGTACACTGCGGCATGGACACAGCAATCGGCACGCCGCTGCTTTCTGTGATACCCCGGATGTCAAGACCTGAATTTTGTCGACCTGAATTTGTAAGACTGAAAAATAATAAAGATTGTATTTTTAAGACTTGAAAAAAAAAAATTTAACTGCTATTTAGTAACTTGAATATTTTTGCTTTGAATTTTAAATGTTTGAATTACATTTTCATTTGAAATATACAACCACAATAAATTGTAGTGGCAAAAATTTCAAACATTGTAAATGCTCTAAGGATTTCTTTCAATTCAGATCAAATTGCAACGCAAAAACATTCAAACATTTTTATTGCGGCAAGTTTTTTTTTTTTTTTTTTTTTCCAGTTCATGTAATTCAACCTGCTATTTTGCTTTGAGGAATTCTGGCACTATTATACTTCCATGCCTCGGCCACCAAACACCAAACAGCTCTCATGATTAAACGCCAGGATTTTTATTTCATTAGAAACACTTTACGCAGTATTTAAAGAAAACCATCGAGCAAAATTCATAGTTAAAGTAACAGTAATTATATATAAGCTTCAAAATTAATTCATACTTTTTATAATGTGTAAGACTGTACAAGATTGAAACCAAAAAAAAAAAACAGGTTGCTATAGTTACCAGTTTAACTATTTTATGTGTATAAACTCACTGTGTGTGTGTGTGTGTGTGTGTGTGTGTGTGTGTGTGTGTGTGTGTGTGTGCGCGTGTGAGAGAAGGAATACTCACTCGTTCTTCTCCAAGATGACAACATGGTCTTTCCCTTGAGCTGGGATGACATAGGACACCTTTAAAAACAACACACACACACACACACACACATTCTCAGTTAGTTCTCTGTGTGTGTGTGTGTGTGTGTGTGTGTGTGTGTGTGTGTGTTTAGAGATCCCGCAAGCAAGTTCAAGCACGAAATTTAACAACAGCCCCACGGGGCTGCATTAAGTCCCCTCCATTTTTAGGATTTCATCACCACTCGTGCCGACTTTTTGTGCTTTTTAAATCCATTTTCATTTCATTCGGGATGTGATCGCACTGCTCCGTCACGTATTAGCATGTTAGCAGGTTAGCTGCGAAAGCATTAATTAAACTCAATAACATCCTATAACGAGATGTCTTAAATGTTTTTTTTTTTTTTTTTTTAAATAAACAGTCACCATTTCAGACCACAATTGTTGAATTGTTGATCTGCATCGGGCAAAGATAACAACTAAGGAAGATTTGAAACTGGGTTAAGAATTCCTAAGGACAGAGCTGAACTAAAAGCTTTGTGGAAGAAATGTGGTTGACAAAAACAAGATCATGACTGGGGATGACTTACAACTTTTAGTGAAGTTGCATGAGGGGGAAAAAAAAAAAAAAAAAAAAAAGACAAAAACCAGAGATATGGTTAATAATGAAAGTGTACACTTTCCACACACACACACACACACACACACACACACACACACACACACACACACACACACACACACACACACACACACAATCAGGACTGGGGCTAAACAGCTGCGTGTCCATAAGAAAACCACTTTAGTTAGTGAGTGTTTTCATCAGAAGAACCGCTCAGTTTTGCTAGGGAGAATAACGATTTTGGACTTTGGAGGGATGGGAAAAAGGTCATGTGACCTGACGAGTCCAGACTGAGTCTATTCCAGAGTGATGGGCGTGTCAGGGTAAGAAGGGAAGCGCATGAAGCGATGCTCCCGTCATGCATAGTGTCCGCTGTACGAGCCTCTGGAGACTGTGATGTGATCTGGGGTCGAGACTGAAATGAGGGTCAGCTGACCACCTGAATGTACTGAATCACAAAGTGCGAAAAAGTGAATCTGGGAGGATAAGGAATCGTTTTCACACATGAACTTGACACCACAGTGTGTGTGTGTGTGTGTGTGTGTGTGTGTGAGATTAAAGATAAAAGGCGTGGTATGTCTACAGAACAGCAACAAAAAAAAAAAAATCGGTTCCTGTTTTTCACTTTTCCTAAGCATGAACTACATCGAGTAGTGCGAGTTGTTACCAAAGAAACGGAAAATAAAGCTGATTCAGCAGCGCTGCGGTGCAACTGCAACCGAAATAAAGCGCTGCGTGGTTTAGCAAACAGGACACCGCTGATGAAGACCTTCTGTCCAAAAACACCCCGTGTCTCAAGACGCTCATGGAATCCCCGGGTCTGGATTCTTGTCTCCGTCTCTGTCTGGAGAACATATGTGAGGATGATGGTCATGTGATGAGTTAGAGTTAGTTAAACCTTCAGACAACCTGTAAGACACGACTCGAGGCTCCGCCCTCTCCTCTGGATTCATCCTGAATGGTTTTTTTTTTCCCCTTCTCAATGACACAAAGGTGTGTGTGTGGGGGGGGGGTTATTGCGATGCCCAGCATGACCCAGGCATAGAGGAAGTCTTTTATTAGCGAGGCTCCTGCTGACTGAGCATCTGGATAAAGCAGATGGTTCCTGTAGACTTATCTTTCACACACACACACACACACACACACACACACACACACACACACACACACACACACACCACTGGAGAGAGCGCGAGAGACAGAGAGAGAAACAGAAATGCATGAAGACTTGATTGAAAGACAAACTGATGAGGGAGTGTGTGGGAGGATCGTGACCTCCTGACGCTGCTCAGGACCACCACAAACTTAGATTAAAAATAAATGAATTCATTAATGGAATATTTAACCCAATCCAGCTTTACACTCTTCAAGCTCTGTGTACGCGTGTGTATGCATGTGGACGCGTGTGTACGTGTGTGTACCTTCACCTTATCAGAAACGGTGCCGTCCTGATCCCTCCTGTGTCTGCTGATGAGTTTCGGGACGCTCACCTCATAAGAAGAGAACTGCGATGTCTGAGAAGTCGAACCTACAAATATATATTTAAAAAAAAAAACATTTTAAACCACATGTTATCTATAAATCTGATCTTCCGCTTGATGATTCTTAACATTATCCTAACCCTAAGTTTAAAATGGAGTAGTGCAGGACTCATCCATCCTCTATAGCTCCTTTACCCAGGAAACTCAGGACACAAGGCGAGGAACACCAGGGTTATGGTGCCAGCTCACTCACACACTCACACACTCACACGCTCACACGCTCAGGATCTATGGGCGATCTGGACACACATATCAGCCTAGAGTCGAGGTGTTCGCACTGCTGGACAAAACCAGAGCACCTGAAGGAAACCCAGAAAGCACGAGGAGAAGAAGCCAACTCCACGAGATCCGAACACAGAACCCTGTCACTCGATCTGCCGGAGATCCTGAATTAAATTCAATTGAAAAAATAAAAAAAAAACTGAGGTAAAAATGGTGTAAAAGTTTAGGAATTTTTAACCACTAAAACAGAACTAGGACAAATTATTAGGGACATGAATCATCAGTCACCTCCCGATACGATATTATCACGAGACCTCGATGACGATTCTATAAGTCCCACGATTTTATAAAATATCCCGATTCCGTATTAAAATTTCCCCACGCTGTACATTTTAAACCGTTAAAAAAAAAAAAAAAAAAAAAAAAGGTTCAGAAATAAACATGCGCAGGTCCTTATAAAGTTCGTTTAGCATTAACATTAGTATAAACCAAGCGCAGCATTTAAACTAACAACTACAAACGAACTTTGAATACAAGGAGTTTAACATTCGCACTCTCCGTCTCCATGTGTAAATAGTTCAGAGTGCGCCACCTGTAGGATTATAAAGAAACAGCGACGTTTGTAACAAAACTTTAATAACTCATGATCCACCATGGTATCGTGATAATATCGTAATGGGTCGCCCCCCCCCCACCCCCCCCCCCCCCCCCCCCCCCGACCCACCCCCCACCATGCACATTACTAAAAGATCTAGCCACGGATTCTTTAATTCACCCACTTGATATTTATTCTTATAACACAGTAATTACAACGAACTCCTTCTGGAACGATTGACCTCCATCAAACATCAGATCATGCAGCTTATACACTTTCCCAGTCCTGATTCTTCCTAATCATGTGATCTCATCAGTAAAAACTGGCTCCTCTGGGTAGCATGAAAGCGTATATGTTTGTAAGGATGGGGTCGGGAGGGGGCTCAGACTTTTACACCAGACTGTATGTGCATTACCGTGGGAAACCGATGACCCTCTATTTACTCCCAAGTGGAGTGGGAAGCTTTAACGTGATGGCCTGGGCTACATAGGCTGCCCCTTACTGCCAAAGCGGAAGTGTATCCGACTTCACAACTGCGTAAAAAAAAACCCGTCGGAAACTGGATCTGATTTCAACCAGCCGCATTGGGGGTTTTTTTGGTTTTTTTTAAGACACCTCTCTCTCACACACACACACACACACACACACACACACAGTCCTACAGTCCATATGTACACAAATAAATTACACTATCATCGCGAACATCATCAAGCGGAACGCCCGAGTCTTTACAATGGAACGATAACTTGTGATGAAATAGAGACGCATCAGTCTGTGTGAACGCTACACACACTCATTCGCCAACACCACTTGCACATTACAGGAACTCGACTGGGAGTCATCACTACATCCCCCGTACAGGCCTGACCTCGCGCCAAGACATTTCCACATGTTCGGAAACACCATTAAAGGAATTCCACTAAAGGAAGCCGGGGTTTTAGACATAAATCAGGAAATCTGATTGAGAAAACCTGCTACCTTGATGGTGCCCAAGCACTAGTGAAACACTGGGAGAAGTGCGTTAGTGTAGCAGGAGATTATATGGAGAAATAAAAGGGAGCTGTTTTTACTCTCAGAACTGTGTTCTGTTATTCTGCTAAATTAAAAGTCCCGCTTTGACTCGAACGCCCATTGTACTGTTTCTAATGATCGAAATGCCATGACGAAATGTTCAAACTACGTTTATGATATATTTGCATACGTCATAAAACAAGTAGAGTAAAACACATAGCAGCTTGAAAGATTTTCCATGTGATTTTTATGCACTGGGCGTAATAATACTGTACCTTCGCTTTCAATTGAAAAAAAAAAATCTTTTTAAAGCCTGAAAACGCATCAACGGGTTGAAAAAAAAAAAAAAAAGTTAACATGGATACATCTTTTTTTTTCTTTTCTTCTTTTCAGCAGGACACTACACTCTACTGGCCACCAAAGAGGGCGGGGCTTCATAAACATCGTTCAAACTGTTACGGAAATAATGCTGAGGGGGGGAAAAAAAAAGCAAAACTAACATGAACCTAACGAATTTGTAGGATTTAACGATGAGGTCGGCAGTAGGGTGTGTGTATGTGTATGTGTGTATGTGTATGTGTGTGTATGTATGTGTGTGTATGTGTGTGTGTGTGCGCGCGCACTTGTGGAGTTTGCATGTTCTCCCCGTGCTTGTTGGGTTTCCTCTGGTTTCCTCCCACAGTCCAAAGACATGCAGATGACATGGTTCATTGGTGTTCTCAAATTGAGAAAGACACGCCCCTGGGGGCGGGGCATACACATCTAGAGCGCATCTCATTGGACGAACGCAAGACTTGTACAGGATGAGTCATTAAAAAAAAAAAAGGGGGATTCACTGTTTTCAACTAACAAACTTTGACGAATGCGAAACTGAGATTTTTTTTTTTGTTTGTTTGCTTTTAGTTAATCGTAACCTGCATTATGATAAGTGAACACGTTTTTAAAAAGATGAAAACTTAGTGAAACCTGTGTGTGTGTGTGTGTGTGTGTGTGTGTGTGTCTCCTTACCTCCAGTGCTGTGGAAGAGCAGCAGTAGCACAGATATGATGTGAAAGTGAGCAGATAAACCGCCGGCCATGGCTGCTAATCAGACTTTAGTGACAGTCGTTTAGTGTTTCGGCTCTTTGTCCGGTGCCGAGGCTTCAGGGATAAACCCTGCTCTCCCACATAGCGCTCCTGGAAACACGAACAAAGCTTTAAACTACCTGATTCCTCTCCTCCCTCTAATCTTACTGTCACCTCTCTAAAACTACACAACTTCCTTCGTTAACTAAGGAATGTTTCCCCGCAGTAATCCGCTGATCGATGGCGCAGTTCCGTCGCGCTTGAATCCGACGCGGACACCCGCTCGACTCTCGGCTCTCCGACACCGACTTCCACGGTAGCCCTATTACACGGAGCTGGACTGCGCATGCGCAGGGAATCCCATTCCGCTCCGCGGCCACTTTTTTTCCCCCCCCCTTATCCCCGCCTCCTGCCGTGCTCCCATAGGCTGATGCGACGCGAGGCTGTGTTCTGATTGGACGTCTCACGTCACCGTAGAAACTCCAGAAAGCGGGCCTGTGGCGTTAGGGCGTTAAAGGCGCCGTTCACAAGCGTACTTTACTACACAGTTCCTTTTAGTGTGTTTGTGTGCTGTGTATTATTATAACTAATATGTATAATATATAAAAAAAAATCACATGATTCGAAACGTATTGTGTAAATCACGACACATGAGGTTATACATACAGTATGAGATAATATAAAGGGTTTCCTCTGGATACTCCAGTTTCCTCCCACATTCTAAAGACATGCGGACTCTACTGGACTAAATAGGTTCCTAAAAAGATATGTAAACATGCTGTACTGTATATATCATTGTTTATATACTGTATACAGTGGAACCTTGGATTACGAGCATAATTCGTTCAGGAAGTGGGCTCGTATTCCAAAACACTGGTAAACCAAATCAAATCTTCCCATAGGAAATAATGAAAACTCAAATAATTCCCATTATTTGGGAATTAGCCCATATAAATAAATAAATAAATAAATAAATAAATACGGAAAAATAATTAATACAATATATTAAAAAATAAAACAAATTAACCTGCACTTTACCTTTAAAAAAAAGTTAAAATAAATCCCAACAGATAAGCGGTTCCGTTTGTGCGCGCAGGCGCCGTGTATTTGTGTGTGTATGTGTGTGTGTGTGTGTGTGGAATTAGCCCCTTCCCTCGCCTCATCTTACACAATAAAACTCCTCCTCCCTCCCCCACCTCGCTTTTTAAGTTTCACAACAAACACACACACAACAGAAACACTGTTTTAATGGGAAAAAAAAGAAACCTCTATAATGACACTCGCATGAGCGCAGACTAACGGAATCACTGCTGTAAAGTAAAAAAAACAAATGAACCAGCACCTTACCTTTGAAAAGAATTGCGACAGAGCAGAGTTTCTGTGTAGAGCAGAGTGTGTGTCTGTGTGAAGCCGGGGGGGGGGGGTGTAAAGGCTAGAGAGTGTGTGTGTGTCGGTGTGTGTGTGTCGGTGTCAAAAAACTCGTAACTCGTAAACCAAGACATGCTCATTTTTCAAGTCAAAATGTATTAAAAATCTTTGCTCATCTTGCGGAACACTCGTAAAACGAGTTACTCGCAATCCGAGGTTCCACTGTATATGTATATATATATATACACACACACACTTTATCCTATATTCAGGGTCACAGGGGCCTGGAGCCTATCCCAGGAGACTACTTAGGGCACGAGACGGGGTACACCCTGGATACTCACAGGACACACACAAATAAAGTATATACATATATACACACAAATATACAAACACTCCCAACTCATTCACACATTATGGCCAATTAGCATAATCTGCAGGTCTGTACCTGAAGGAAACCCACAAGCATGGGGAGAACATGCAAACTCCATGCACACAGAGACGTGAAATGAGCCTGGCACGAGAATCAAACCCAGACCTTGGAGGTGCACTATGCCACCCATAGTGTAAATCATGCCCCTTAATTTATATGTGTGAGTAAAATGATATTTGATATTGAAGTGTATGTAAATATGCAACACATGTATATCATGTATTTCATGTATATAGTTAATCCCTTAGCACACTTAAATACACCAAATAAATAAATCAATTAATAAATAAAGTCACCATTTCAGAAGTCTTAAATTGTAGGAGTTGCACTGACTAAAGAAACAACTGAAGAGATTTGAAGTTTGTTAGTATAAGTTTATTAGAAAACAATTTATTAGTGAGGCTCATCAAGAAAAAAGCCTGCAGTTTGTTGGGCTTTGGAGTCCAGATTGAAGAGATGAAAAGGTCGTGTGACCTGATGAGTCCAGACTGATCCTATTCCAGAGTGATGGGCGTGTCAGGGTAAGAAGGGAAGCGCATGAAGCGATGCTCCCATCATGCATAGTGTCCACTGTACAAGCCTCTGGAGACAGTGTTATGATCTGGTGTTGCTTCAGTCGATCAGGTCGAGACTCAGCAACGTTATTTGGCAATAAAATGAAGTCAGCTGATCACCTGAATGTACTGAATCACCAGGTTTTTTCTTGCCTGATGGCACGGAGTATATTCCAGGGCTCAAATCGCGAAAAGGTGGCCCTGGGAGCATGAGGAATCGTTTTCACTTGGCAATAAAATGAAGTCAGTTGACGACCTGAATGTACTGAATGACCCCTTACGGTGCAGGAATATAAATTCCAAGACTCCAGAGTGTGAAAAGGTTCTGGGAGCATGAGGAATCGTTTTCACCCATGAACTGGACACCATATTGTGTGCTGTAATCAAAGATAAAAGATAAAGGTGACTGAATGAAATCTTCCTCAGTGTATCTGAACACAAATGACGTGTCTAAATTTAACTAAATAAAAAATATGAATTTAACTTTTTTGAAAAATAGAAATCCTGTCTGAGGTAGTGGTTTAGAGTAGGGAATGTTAGGGGTCATCAAAAACGTCTCGAGCTTACAACACTTGTATGTGTTTCAATCTATATATAATATAAAAAAGAATATAAAATACAGGCATAACAGTTTATTTATCTTAATCGTTCTTCATAAACCATGTATCAGCACAAAATATTAAGTTGTTTGTTTATCATTCTGGTCGGTAATTTGACCCCGGCCCCTTACATTTCAGCTGATCACTGTGCGGAAGTGTCTCTGTAACCCAGCACTGCTCAAAACACTTAGCCTTATACTGTAAGTACAGTGGGAATTTGATTACTTTTATATTTTAATACACATAAATATGTGATTAAAATATAGATTTATACTATTACACTAACATAACCTGACTACAAAGCTCCAGTTGATCGTTTTTAGGCTTGAAGTTGAGCCTTTAGTTGATGCTAGTGCTACTGCTAATGCTAATGTTTTTCCTAGTTCCATAGAGCATCACTGAGGACCAATCAGATCCTGTGGTGTCATTATCATTGGTTTATTTCCCTTTTTCTGGTTTTAATCAGTATAACATGCACCTGAACACTATAACCCGAAAGAAAAGGTTTATTTCTTTGCATTTTCTACATTGTGTGACGTCTGCTATTGACGGTCTCCTTCTAAGGAGTGAGCAGTATGGACTCTGTGGATGAAGATCTGGAGAAGATCCTGAACGGAGAAGGGTTTGAGGTCCTAGACTTCGACTCCGTGCCCGGACGCGTGCAGGCCGCGATCCTGAGGAAGAACGTCTGCTACATAGTGAGCGCCGTCATCTTTAACACCGAGGTGAAGATCATTAACAGGACCGTATCAAGTTAAACGTATATACGTCATACACTTTAGCAGTGATAGTGACTGTGTGTGTGTTTAAGGGTGAGGTGCTGATGGTCCAGGAGGCGAAGAGGGAGTGTTACGGGCGCTGGTACCTCCCCGCAGGCCGCATGGAGGCAGGCGAGAGCATCCACGAAGCCCTGCGCAGGGAGGTGAGAGAGGAGGCGGGGTTTGAGTGTGAGCCAATCACAATGCTGCTGGTGGAGGAACAGGGACCGCAGTGGATACGCTTCACCTTCCTCGCCGAGGTCTCAGGTAAGCGCTCGTGTTCTAGCTACAGGAGGATAGAAAGTGTATGCAAAAAGATCGTAAATATTCTTCGGGTCAGAGCTCGATCCACCCTTAAGATTAATAATGCTGTGTATTTTGAAACGCTCTACGTATGATCATTTTAATAGCAGCAATTAACCAATCAGAATTCAATATTGGAACGCTCTTCTCAGGAGCTCACCGTCATTTTTCTTATACTCTTATCAATTTAATTATTAATTAATAAAAACTATGGAGGATAATGTAACCGAGATCATGTACAATGTAGCTTTGTTGCTTAATTTATTTTGAAGCTAAATGTTAAACTGTTGTATTTAAAGTTAGTTTGTAGTGTTTAAATCCTGCGCTTGTTCTTTTTTTTAAGTGAGAAAAAGAATGTGATAATTATAGAATCGCAATACTTACTTACCGAGGTATCGTGATGATATGGTATTGAGGGGTGTCTGGCGAATCCCATCCCTATTGATAAGTGCGTCTGTTAAAAAGCTAAAAATCGCCTGTGAATTATTAAATGCTGTTATATCACTCTTCTCTTCGGAGCAACCCAAGCCGTCACTTTAGCTTTTATAATAAAACATTTTTATAGTAAATACTAAAAAATAAAAAAAAACACACACAAATTATATCGTAAATTGTGCAAGAAATGGATCAAATGAACAAGTTTCAGTTATCTGAACGTAAGTTTTTACGTGATATACTTTAGTTGTGATGTTTTTAGTAACGTTTCCTTTGTTTGTCCACTAGGGGGCAGCCTGAAGACACCATCCGAGGCTGACTCGGAGTCCCTGCAGGCTCGGTGGTGGAATAGAGAGGCGCCTCTTCCTCTGCGCAGCCAGGACATCCTGTGTCTCATCGAAGCCGGACTGAGGTACCGCCAGAAGCCGCGGTTCCCGGTTTCTCACCCGGTGAACTCGCCTTGCTCCGTGGTGTGTCAGAGACTCCTCATCGTCTTCAGCAGCAAGGAGCGGATGTGGCTGCTCCTCGCCAAACACACAGACGATCTTGGGACACACGCTCGCCTTCCCGTGACCGTCTCAGAAAAGGGGCATTCGGTCAAGTGGGCGGGGCACAGACTGGTCCAGGAGTGCACGCCCACGGAGCATCCCGCACCGCAACTGCACGTACACGGGGTTCTCGGGGTGCAGCACGACGGCCGAGTCCTGGGCCAGTCAGACGGGATCTGTTTCAATACACTCGTGACTCTGGAGCGTTCGGAGGACCAGGCGGAGCTCGACAGCCCACCGCTTTTGGACGCCGAGAGGTACACGTGGAGAGAAGTGACCAATCAGAGCACGAGAGACGAGATAGTGAGGAGGATAAAGGACAGAGCACTCGTACCCATGCACAGCCTCTACTGATCGGCTTTGACTAATTAACCGTGACAGTTTGAAACTAAGGGCGTAAACTAATACAGTACGCCTTCAGATCAGAGCAAAGTAGCATCGAGGCTTTTAAAGCAGCATCGCTTGTTGAATTGCTGAATCTGACACTGAGGCTGTAAGATGTTCTGTTCCTTAGAATATGTTTTTATTTAAAGTACTCTCTCTGTCAAAAATAATCCGGTTATATTAAAACTTCACTCTCTTATCAGCGCTCTCCGTCTTCCCGGTCACCGCTGTGCAGGTGGGATCGTGTTACGTCAGTTCATTTGAACTGCGGCACGAGCAAAAACGGCCCATGAAAACCATAAACAGAAACATTTGGATATCTGCAAACTAAATTTGGATTGATACTCTAAGGAAGGTGAAAGTTTCTTAAAGAATCGTTACCGGTGACGAGACACGGATTCATCACTACGAGCCTGAGAGTAAACGGCGGAGACTGGAACGGAAACATCCTCCGAGAAAAAGCTCAAAAAGTCAAAACCATCAGCTGGAAAATCCATACAGTTTTCTGGGATTCTCAAGGGCCATAAGTATTGGAACAGCGAGAAACCGTTTCAACAATCCACAGTGCTTAACCGCGGAGGACTGATAGTTGAGGGCGTCGTGATCTCGCATTACACTTGCGACTTCGTTTTGAGGTCATCTCTACGGTCCTGATCCCGATCTATCAGACTTTCACATGTTCGGTCCCCTGAAAGCAGAACTACGAGAACAAAGATTCACTCTTGATGAAGAGGTGAAGACGGCGGTGCATTCGTGGCTCGCAGCTCAAACTAAAACATTTTTTTTAATGAATGAATACGAAATGAAAAGCAAAGAGATTTCAATATCGAGAGCAATATCGAGAAATAATGTTTTTCCTTTCTTTTCTTAAAAGTGAAAAGTGAATCGACAGAAATTCAGTGTGGATCATTTTTGACTCACTCTTATAGTACTGTAGCTCTGTGTAAAAGCACTTAGACACGCTCTGTTTTTTAGTACAAGTTTCATTTTATGACTTTTTATTTACTATTGAGTCGGTGCGAAAGCATTTCTGATTTTCAGAACATGAGTACTCAAGCGCAAAATTAAACGTTAAAGAAAAATATCTCCATGCCAGAAAACAAAGCAGTATATCATATTATTTTTTTGAAGGCATCCTTGTTTTACAGCGTTCATGTGCATGTGCCTAAGACTTCTGCACAGTACAGTAACACCTTTAAATGTCTGACGGTTTGGGTGTTAGTGTTCCTAATAAAGAGGTATAATGAGAATGTTCATCGACGTCTACTGATGAAATGGATGAGGAAGAAATATTTATTCAGGTTAATCCTGCACAAACCTTTAAAAGGAGTTGACTTTTAAGCGCTATGATGCATGGCGAGAAAAAAAGAAAAAAGTATGACACATCAGAAGTTTGTATTAAATCAATTTACTGATACAGCAAGTGTGTCATGATTTGTATTTTTATATAATCCATGTTTACACAGATCAGATTATTTCACAACGCACACACACTGGATTCATCCGCGGCAGAAAACTCACACACGACCTTGTGCCTGAGCCACGTGTTGAGTGATACACAGTCCATAAACGTCAGAGTCAAAAGCACTGACTCGTTGAGAAAAGAAAAACAAAGAAGAATCAGGTGACAAAATGTCTCTTACTGTTCGAGACTCTTGACGTTTGGTTCAACTACGCAACATTAAAACACATCGATTAAAAACAAACATTAATAAACTTCAATATGTAATTAAAGTGATAGAAGTACGTTTCTATACTTATTATAATATCACAATAGACTTTGAAATAAGATAAATAATAAGAATACGGTTATTGTGCAGAAATATGCTTGGGTGTCGTAAACGCGCCGCTGTGACATGATCACGTTTTAAAAATTAAATACGCAGTTAAGGCAATATTTTCACTCAATCGGAGCAGGAAAGGTAAAACGAGAGACACATGATGGCTCAGGATCCTTTAAACTCGGGTTCATCACTAAACAATGCTGTTTGTTCTTCAGATATGCGCTGAAACTTAACTCCTAGGTTAATTAGGAAAAAAAAACTTGGACAACAACAACAACAAAAAAAAAAAAACGAAAACCCTCTGTACCACACTAAAGCTGTAAAAACTAAAGAATTTACCTAAAATAGAGCTCTCTAACCAACCAGACGTGCAACAACCATCAGTTATACGATATAGCTTTATATTTAATGTGCAAACTCTGTGCATGAACACTTCGCGCCCATGTTGTGATCTTTGGGATTAGGTGTTTACGTGGTGGCTGATTAAGAGGATGTGCAGATGAAGGTGATCTTCTCTATCGCATTAGATTATGGCTTTATTCCAGTTAACTACGCTAAGAACCAAAAAACTCTAACAAAGAGTTAAGAGTTAGATCTGATTACTGTCTACCTGATTGCGGTCTTGGAGCTAATGTCCAGCAGGCGGAGTTAGACCTGATTCAGGTCCTTCCTATCTGGGAAGACTTAAATCAAAAGAGTTAAACCTGATTCAGCCCCTCCTACCAATCAACCAGGGGGTGAAGCTAGATATGATTCAGCTCCTCGTACCTCGGCAGAAGTCCTGGGCAGACTGGAATAAATAGAGCAAGGGTGTTGGATCTGATCCAGCTCCTCCCATCTGGGCAGATAAAAGTACAAAAATTCAGGGGGTGGAGTCAGATCAGATCGAACTCCTTCTACCTTAAACTAATTAACACTAGAGAGGGTGGAGCTAGAACGCATGCAGCAAATTTTTACCTCTGCGGGATCACGTCAAAAATCCAGTGGGTGGAGTCAGATCAGATCTAACTCCTTCTACCTTAAATTAAAATCCCAGGGGGTGGAGTTAGACCTGATGTAGCAGAGTTTACCAAGGGCGGGATCATCAAAAAAAAAATCCAGGGGGTGGAGCTAGATCTGATCCAGATGCTTCATGCTGGATACCCAGGTGTGTGGTTTTGTGTTTTCCCTTGAGTTAGGTTCATAAGGAGGAGGATCAGGTCCGGCTCCACCCCCTGGACATCTGGTTCAACAGAAAGCATTCTCTCCACTATGCAGTTATATTTCTAGTCATAAAAATGTGCATTGATGAATTTTATTAAATCGGAACAACTACAACTGACTTTGGTTTAAAAAATAAATGACTAAAAATAATAGTTCTGCCGTGTGTTCCGTGTGTAAAAATACACAATATAAATACTAAATAAGGCCACTGTATCTTCATCACATTTGGATGGATAGGAAAATCGTTTTGGAGCCGATTTCTTCAGCTGTTAGCGTAGTGACTGTGGGACAAGTCGACTTTATCTCTTTAAACATTCTTTCTACTACAGAACCTGAAAGTCATTAATCATCGTCGTTCATCCAGTCAAAACTGTGACTGTTTTAAAGGCGCCGCACGTCTCGCTGGTGAAGAGCCGCCAACTCCGACCATGTGACCAGGAGTGAGGGATGGGTACCGCCCCTTAGCGTACCCGTGCGTGTTGAAAGTGACCCACGCTAGTGTATTGTTCCCTGCAGACAGTCCCAGAGTCGGACAGTCCCACGTTCCTCTGTGCAAACACGCATGAACTCTGAAGCAGCTGGAGATTCAGCCCTGAGGTTTGTTTTTTGTTTTTTTTTACGGGGCCGAGAGATGCTCCTGATCGCCCACGGGGAGTTTGACGAAGGCGATGGCTGCCAGCTCCTTACAGAACTCCTCCAGTACAATCACGCCCTTCAGCAGCGCGCCATGATCCACCCTGGGTATGGAGAGGGGAAGACATCAAAAATAATCAGAAATAATGTCGTTTTAGGTTTTAGTGAACCTCTCACTCAGTGGGATTAACAACAACAACAAAAAAAAGGTATGGCGGTCCCGCCCTTATCTTTGGTGTGTCATCTGCCATCATTGATAACTCTAGCCCTGTGCTGCCTGCTGATGTGTAAACAGTTTAACGGTGCCACCTGTAGGATCATAGAGGAATGGCGATCTTTCACCACTGATTCGATGCCATCCATCTCGAAGTCTCCACGACCTTTTCGTCTTATGTGGCAACAAACATTCATCGTACCCTGAGTCTTTTACGTAAAATCAATCATACTGACACTAAGTTAGGATTGTAGAAAAACAAAGCACACAGTCTTACACTGTCTCCTCCTCCAGGCCCATGAGCTGTCTCCTGACCGCAACCAGTCTCTGGGTGAAGTTCGGGATGTTCTGGATCCTCTGCATCAGCTCGCCGATCACCTGGAGCAAGAAACTGAGGAGTGAGTGACGGTTTCGACCCGAGCTTCCTACAGATGAGCAAGCAAGGTCTAGTTCTGTGACAGAGCAGCGAGCGCTAGCATTGAGCTGATAAAGCTAATCTAATCAAAGCTAAAAAACATACTGTTCCTACAGATTGATGTAGTTTGACGTGTAACTGTGTAACTTTTCCATGTTTCTTTCTTAGAACTTTCAGACAGCAGGAGCTGGACAAGCACAACATCATGATAGAGAGAGAGGAAGAAAAAAAAATATGAAACTGCTCACTCGGACGAGTGTGGAGAAGAGCGAGCGAGCGCCAGGGCTCAGGCTAATGTAGGGGTCCAGCAGGTACTCGTGAAGATGAGGGTGAGGAAACACGGCCAGCCGAGACAGCACTGACGTCACCTGTAGGTTCAGCTCGTACGGCTGAAAACATACATACACACACACACACACAGAATGAAGCAATGAGAGTGTGCTGTTTATAATATTTATTCCATCTGCAGTGATAAAATGCCTACCTGCTCCAGTATGCGTGCTATCCTGTCCAGCAGCACTTTGAGGAAGTGCCCTTCATAGAAGTCTGCATCATCAGGGTGGAATTCCGTGGGTTTTGGGGCGTTCGGCCAACCCCAGTCTGCAGACATGATGGAACACTCTTTCAGCTGTGTGATGAGAGAGAGAGAGAGAGAGAGAGTTCTGAGTTCATCTAACTTTCTGCTATGCTCTGTTCAAAGTTCATCAAGGCATTCAACTCATATAAAGCTAAAGAATATTACTGAAATAATTATCAATAAAATGTTCAAATGTGAGACAATTAAGACACTTGAATGCGTCCACCTTTAACCATAAGTACCTGATGGATTTACATTTGGGCATTTGGCAGACTTATCAATTTGGCAATTATTATTATTATTATTATTATTATTATTATTATTATTATACAGTGGAACCTTGGATTGTGAGTAACTCGGTTTACGAGTGTTCCGCAAGACGAGCAAAGATTTTTAATCAATTTTGACTTGAAAAACGAGCATGTCTTGGTTTACGAGTGCAGATACACACACACACACACACACACACACACACACACACACACACACACACACACACTCTCTCTCTCTCGCCTTTACACCCTCCTCCCCGGCTTCACACAGAAACACACACTCTGCTCTACACAGAAACTCTGCTCTGTCGCGATTCTTTTTAAAGATAAGGTGCTGGTTCATTTGTTTTTTGTTTTGTTTTTACTTTACAGCAGTGATTCTGTTAGTCTGCGCTCATGCGAGTGTCATTATAGAGGTTTCTTTTTTCCTGTTAAAACAGTGTTTCCGTTGTGTGTGTCTTTGTTGTGAAACTTAAAAAGCGAAGTGGGGGGAGGGAGGAGGAGTTTTATTGTGTAAGACGAGGCGAGGGAAGGGGCTAATTCCACACACACACACACACACACACACACACACACACACACACACACACACACACACACACACACACACACGGCGTCTGTAACGGAAACACTTATCTGTTGGGATTTATTTTAACTTTTTAAGTGCAGGTTAATTTGTTTTATTTTTACTTTATATATTGTATTAATTATTTTTCTGTATTTAATTTTTGGGCTGTGGAACAAATTATTTGAGTTTTCATTATTTCTTAGGGGAAGATTTTATTTGGTTTATGAGTGTTTTGGAATACGAGCCCGCTTCCGGAAGGTTCCACTGTAATTATTTTTAAATGTAGGTACAGGTCAAATTTAAATAAAATAAAAGTAGACACACAATGAAAACAAATACACAAAAGTCCATTGTTATAGTTCCCTTATATGGTTTATGTGACACTTTTTTTTATCCGTTTATTAGGGATGCAACAGATCTCACAAAACACTCTCACAGTTTTTGAGTCACTGTGTTTAAAAAAAAAAAAAAGGGAGATGAAAATAATAAATAAATTTGCTTTCCATCTATTACCTTTAGAAATTACAACATAATTAAAGAATAAAAACAGGCAATCAGAGCCTGGAGATGAGTAAATCCTGATTGGAAGTTTCCTGTCCATTCTGAAATATCCAATCATAGTTTACCTTGTTTGTGGCACAGTCTATGCAAATTTGAGCGAGCCGTGTTGCAAATGGTTTTCAGGTATTTAGGCTACTTTCTTATCATTTTTAAGCCAGAAAAAATATGTCCTCGGCAGGAAATGTAAATCTTTTTGTAAATTATCTGGGCTGTTTCTTATCGGAGTGAGCGAGTTTTTAGAACTGCCTGGGCGGGATTAATCAGTGCAATCTGGCAACCTTGGTGAAAACAGCGCAAGCTTCGCAAGAGAGTTTTTCTTCCTCTGAAATGTGCTGATACTGGCGACTCCTTCCATCAGTGCTAATTAAGCATCTATTCCCTTACAGAAAATTTTACCGCAATAACAATAAACGATCCTCCATCCATGCTGTTTTTTAGATTGTTGCTATGGAAACAATAGTGTATATAAACCTAGATAAATATAATTTTGTAAGGAAGTGTTTATTTAAATACATGTCCTTTCATGGATGTACAGCTGGTTAGACAGATGATACCTGTTTGTGAAGCAGGCTTTCTATATTCAAGAAACAATACACTACACTACAGAAGGTATATTTTATTTAATTATTTCTAGACAACTGAATTAGTAATCAGGAATGTTCTTACGAAAGCAGTGAAAACTCACCACGTTAACGTTCTTACCGATTTTAAAGCATCGTGGACGTACGTGTCGTATCCCGCTCCCTGAACATGCTGGGACGTTTTTGCCTCTTGGGGAACTAAACAGAGGAAACTGTGAGGGGGGGATAAAATGGGATATTAATGATTTAACAAGACTCATATGTATGAAGCAGAGAGAGGAGAAAGTTATATACAAGCTCTACCTGTTGACAGTTTCAGCTATCTGTGTGTGTGTGCTGGATTTCCTCTCTTCCCTGGACAAGGAGAGCAAATGCTCTGAACCACTGAACTCACTGTCTGTGAAGAAAGGATCTTCCTCCATTTCTCTGTTTAAAAAGAAAATAAATAATCAAGAGTAAGATATTGTAAGAAACTGTGCATGTTTAGTTATGCTTAGTCTTTTTCCCCTGCTCACTCTGACTCTTCCAGGAAATCAGGATCAGCTCCCGGTTTCTCGTCACTGCCACCGCCGCTGCCCCCTGACCCCGGCAACCCGTAGGAGCGAGTCTCCAGGTTCCGCAGCACCAGGTTTGTCAGGATGTGTCCGTCGGGCTTCTTCAGGAGTTCCTCGAACAGCCGTAACGTAGTGACGCTGATCTAGAGAGTCGAAATCATCGAGTGAGTTTATGATTTAATGAAGAACCGAAGAGAAAACATAACGCATCAGTGATGAATCATTATCGGACACCTCGTCTGAGATGTGGTCGCAGTGTTTGATGAGATGGTAGCGCAGCATGTGTGTGTGCGGGGGCATGTCGGTCGGGTGCTCCCGGGGCGTGTCGGCACCCAGCAGGAAGTGCGCCAGCTCGCGCAGCAGGACGGCGGACTGCGTGTGATGGACGCAGCGTGACAGGAGGGCCGTGTGGACCAGAATGCCAACCTCTGACCTGCACAAGTAAACACAAATTCGCTTTAAATTATAACACTTTCCTTCTTGGTTTTAGCTCTGGAAACCAACCAGCTTGACTGATTTTCACTGAAAGCCAAAATCCACACAAATATTCACCATCACTATATTGTACCGTCTTCATTTCCCCCTGCTTTCCCACCCAAAAAACATGACTGACACGGATGCTTAAACTTTCGCACTGGTTATTTGACTCACATCTGTAGCAGCTGAGGCTGAATGATTCCAGTAAGCCACTGCTGGTGAAGAGCTTTGGCAAGTTTAACAGCAAGCACCTGAATACAGAGAGAGAGGTGACGTATATGACACTATAAATAATAAATGTACAATACTTGTAGTATATGGTATGAGACAATGTTAAATTAAGTGATTTATTACCTCTGGTGCGTCTTTAATGAGCGTGTCGCAGTAGTCGAACCAGCAGAAGAACCTGTCCATGTGCTCCTGCGGGGGAAAAGACTGGGTCTCCTCCCCGGCGACCGGGGACAACAGAGTCCTGACGAGACACAGCATGCTAATCAATATGTATATATAATACAAATAATAATGTACTATATATTTCTGAGTATTTGACACAGGAAAATAATCAGCGGTATGATGAAGTGCTGCCCTGTTTACTAGCGCTTTATTCCTCTTATACCGCACCCATTTGCCACGCACAATTTTTATCAATTAAAAAACATCACATTATGCTTTTGTCCATTAATATTTACATTTATTGTCCAGAAAACAAGATGAACTAGTTCCTGTTCTTGCTAGCATTATCGCAGCTCCGTCTCAGCACTAGGTGTCAGAAATGTTTTTTGACCTATTTGCCCTATGATGGTTACAAAGCGCGGACCCTGGAGACTCCTGATTTCCTGAAAATTTATCTGTAACAAGAAATATGATGTATAGTAGAAATAGGGGGAAAAAAAACTAGTTACATATCACTATTCTTATCATGTGATCGTGTCATGTGATTCAATTCACACATACTCCAAAATAATTTTTTATTTATTTGTTTGTTTTTACATATATTATTTTATTTATACATTTTAATTAGAGGTGGCAAACTGTCGCAGTTCCTCTATAATCCTACAGGTGGCACACTCTAAACTCTTCACACATCACCAGGTAGCACAGCATCCCATGTGTTAGGAGTGAAATACAGTGGAACCTCGGATTGCGAGTAACTCAATCAGGTTTACGAGTGTTCCGCAAGACGAGCAAAGATTTTTAATAAATTTTGACTTGAAAAACGAGCATGTCTTGGTTTACAAGTGCCGAGTTTTTTGACACCGACACACACACACCGACACACACACACACTGACACATACACACCGACACACTCCCTCGCCTTTACACCCCCCCCTCCCCGGCTTCACACAGACACACACACTCTGCTCTAAACAGAAACCCTGCTCTGTCGCGATTCTTTTCAAAGGTAAGGTGCTGGTTCATTTGTTTGTTTTTTTTACTTTACAGCAGTGATTCAGTTAGTATGCTTACGCGAGTGTCATTAGAGAGATTTATTTTTTTCCCCTTTAAAACAGTGTTTCCGTTGTGTGTGTTTGTTGTGAAACTTAAAAAGCGAGGTGGGGGGAGGGAGGAGGAGTTTAACTGTGTAAGACGAGGTGAGGGAAGGGGCTAACACACACACACACACAAACACGGCGCCTGCGCGCACAAACGGAAACAAACGGATTTATTTTAACTTTTTTTTAAAGGTAAAGTGCAGGTTAATTGGTTTTATTTTTACTTCATATATTGTAATTATTTTTCTGTATTTATTTTTTTGGGCTGTGGAACGAATTATTTGAGTTTTCATTATTTCTTATGGGAAGATTTGATTTGGTTTAGTTTACGAGTGTTTTGGAATACGAGCCCACTTCCAGAACGAATTATGCTTTGTATCTGCTGGTCCGTTGTGATCCTCATCTCTAATGCGTTGATCATTTTCCTACATGCACACCCTAATCATGGTATTCCATATACCTTAGGTATCCTAGACCATGTAAATTAACTATGTTCTAGTTATCATTAGACTTTATTAAAAATTAAGCAAAAAATTTCTTTGGGGTTTTGTGTCTTGGTAACAAGGCCACACCCGTCCCTACCTCCACTGTTTGACGGTGTAGCTGTGCATGTCCTCAGGGTGGAGTGTGGCGGGGATGGCGGCGTAGAGCTCGCACACTCTCTGAACCAGGAGGTCGCACAGTGGAGTCTGCTCTGCCAGAAGTTTGGCCGTGTCCTCCTGAGGGATGCTGGTGAGGAGCAGCACGCTCTCCATCGCCCGCAGGACGACCCTGTTTTTCTAACACGCGCGACACACACCACACCACAACACTCTCAGCCTCAGTATTTCAAACTGAGCAAAAATGTATTCTTGACTTCCGGACACTCACCTGGCATTTCCCTAGCTGCACGAGGATCTGGATCAAACCCGTATCTGGCTGGTTCGAGCTCTGTGCAGGAGGGGAAGCTGAATTCTCCGGACTGGATCCTCCACTGGCTCCTTCTGCACCTCCCTCTGACAGAGAGCTGCACCTCCGAGGACGGCCTTCTTCAATAGTCTGAGTAATACAGGAGTTACATTAATCTACTCGCTTAAAATCAGGCTTTTCAAATAAAAGAACTGCTGGAGCAGCAAAAATCTGACTCTCACCCCTAGGATGTAGTTCAGGACGTACGGGTCTTTCTTCACACGAGAGCAAACGGAAAAGAGGAACATTGACTCCTCGCGCTCCGTTTGCGTGTCAGGGAGTCCACACAGACGAATCAGCTTCTGTAGAGCAGCACCAACACGGGGAGAAAAAATAAACACATCTGTTGCTTAAATCTGCTATAATGCACAGAGCTGATAATAAGCTGCAGTGTTAAATCAGATATCTTAAAGGTGTGGAGAAATATAATTTATGCCACAGTGACTTTGTTTAGGTGACTCTGGGGCATTTCCACTAGAGTACAGTTCCAGGTACTGGATCAAGACATCACAGGAGTGTTTTTTGTAGTCTGTCGTCATGAGACAGACTCATAAAACCGTCACAGAGTTTGTGTCAAAGCTGATTATTTAAATTAAAAGCCTGGCTTCTGATATTTCTAATAAAAATATAAAACAGAAAAAAACTGTGCTTGTTCCTCCTGATCAGTGAAAAAGGCGTGGCCTCTGTGCATGTCAGTGACAGTGAAGGAGGCGTGGCCTACTGTTCTGTCAGTTCCAGAGTGAAAGAGGCGTGGCCTCTGTGCATGTTAGTGCAAGTGAAAGAGGTGTGGCCTATTTTTCAGACAGTCTCAGTGAAGGAGGTGTGGCCCAGTCAGTCAGTTCCAATGAAGGAGGTGTGGCCTCCTGTTCTCAGTCCCAGTAAAGGAGGTGTGGCCTCTTGTTCAGGCAGTCCCAGTAAAGGAGGTGTGGCCACTTGTTCTGTCAGTCCCAGTAAAGGAGGTGTGGCCACTTGTTCTGTCAGTCCCAGTAAAGGAGGTGTGGCCTCTTGTTCAGGCAGTCCTAGGGAAGGAGGCGTGGCCTCTGTGAATGTCAGTCTCAGTGAAGGAGACGTGGCCTCTGTGAATATCAGTCTCAGTGAAGGTGTGACTTCTGTGCATGTCAGTCTGAATAAAGAAGGCGTGGCCTATGTGCCTGTCAATCCCAGTGAAATTTCCTTAATTGCTTAATTTATTCTATCTTATTGTTCAGTCATTCCCAGTGAAGGAGGCGTGGCCTCTCTGCATGTCAGTCTCGGTGAAAGATGTGTCTTATTGTTCAGTCAGTCCCAGTATGGGAGATGGCCTCCCTGACAGGAAAGGAGGCGTGGTCTCTATGTACAATACATCAGCGACAGTAAATTAGGCATTTCAGAGTATATGCAAATGAACTAATACGAACAATTGTTTGTACAGGCACACTGGAGATCCATCTGTATGTCTAAAAAATAAATAAAAAGTAAATCTGCATTAAAGGTTCCCTTTGAAATTAATCGTTTTGCATTGGCCCATGTTTTAGCAACACATCTCCACATCGCCAACTTGCACGTCTCTGACCCGTTGGCCTTTATACATTTCAAAAGCTGCTTTGTTTATTTTCTATCAAATCATCTGGGGAAGAGAGCTACACACTCTCAGACCTTACAGTCAACTTATTACTACTGTAAACTCTCTTGCCGATCACAGAGCACTGTTAGTAGCTATTTAGCTCTAATCGTGTCGGTACATGTCTATCTCTGACCTGTACAGGTCGATACACGTTAATCACATGCAGCATGGGCTTCTGGATCTGCGCCAGGAGTTTGGAGAAAAACAGCAGGACCTGCTGGCTCATTCCCGGAGGATACTGTGGGGAAAAAAATGTAATCGAGACGTTCACTTTCTTTTCTCAAGACTTGTAAGCTCTGACATATGCATGCATATGGATGTGTGTGTGCGTATAATACCTGTGCTTTTCCCAGCGTGCACAGTGTCTCCAGCAGTTTGTGCTGAAGCAGGTACTCCATGCAGGGGCCCGTCTCCTCCACCTCCTGCTGTTGCTCCTCATACACCAGGATGTCCAGCATCTGCTTTAGTCTCCATGGGATGTCCGTCTGCTTCACCGGCTTCGCCTCATCTGTATAACACACGCACATAAAAAAGAAAGAAAGAAAAAAAAAAAAACAAGTTTCAAAGGATAGATCAAAGGTAAAGTTGTTTCATAACAGTTACAAATTACGTTTAGAGAAGCTGTTAAGATTAAACAGGTGTCAGTGCGGATCAGGACAGGTCTGCTCAGGTGTTTTCTCTCTCTCGAACCTTACCTGTAGTTTCTATGTAGTAGTTGGTTATTCCTTTCCAATGGTCAACGAAAGACTCGAGCAGATTTACTGAAGGCTCTCTCTGAAACAAGACAAAAAACACACCACGGATCAGACTTGTGAGAAACACTCTATATAAGGTTAATCAGACCACACTGATGCTCTTAATCAACAATCTATTAATGATTCTTGTTTCTGATCATTCAGCATTCCGGACATCCCGATCTCAGTTTGCCTTTTCACCGTCCACTCTACACTGCTCTCCGACTTACCCTTGCGACACTTATATGGGCATCGGGTTATGGGCCAACAGCAGTAACTACAGCCGGCAATGATGGGGCTCAAACTTCCGACCTTCTGATCAGGAACCCAGACCCTTAAACACTTGAGCCACCACCACCTTATGCATCTCTACTTCTACTAGGACTACAACCACAACTAATAAGTACTATTATTATAAATACTAATACTGCCACTACTACTGCTAATAGTCTCGAGCTAGCACCGCTTGGTTCGTCTCTGAATGAACGTCCGTCCAACTTCCACTCTTTGCCCTTCAGGACTTCACCAGGACATGGTAAAATGGTTCAAGTCTGTTGTACTAACAGATGTTCACGACACCAGGCGCATAACTGTCTTTTGATGTTAATAAATAGAGACGTTTCACAGCGGACAGCCTGAGCTACTCGTTTATTCAACTGCGAAAACTGAGATACAGCAGCGTCGAAGCTGGTATCGAGCCGAAGGTGGGCGTGTCGCCTCGTTTTGAGAACGTGTGTCGGTTCTCTATGAGTCATGCGACCAATGACAAACAAAGCCTTGAATTTGCAAGAAACACGTGACCGACTCGTTCGGCACTCTTGCACTGTACAGTTAATTTTCAAAGATTCAGAGGTGTTGATGATGTGTGTAAACATTTCCTTGTGACATTAATTGTGCTGCTTGTTTTGTTACGATCTAGTTGCTACACAGAATTTGTCCACTAGATGGCAGTCCAATGAGCCCTGGAATGAAGCTTTAGGAAATGAACCTGTTGGTGAAATTATTGGCCGGGAGAAGCCTCGACACCTAAATGAGGTTTCATCTGACCAACACTACTTACAACCACTAATTACTACTAATATAACTACATCTTCTAGTATTAAACATATAATTACTTTTATTATTAATACTGCTACTACCATTACATCTATTACTACCACTTTTAGTACTACTATTACTTCTACCAATATTCATCTTACGTATAGGATTATTACTACTACCACATACACCATTAATTACTAATATAACTATTACCTCTAGTATCAAACCTATAACAGCTCTAACTAGTAATACTACTCTACTATCACATCCATCACTCCATTACAACTTTTAGAACTAATTTCATGGTGAATACTTCTATTTTACTGTCTCGATTATAACTAGTTCATGGGACGAGCTTAATTTCGCAGATGTTCCAGATGTGACACGGAATGTTCAGAAATATAAGCTATCAATAAAACAACAAACTAAGACTCATGGCCAGATCGCTGTGGTATAAGAGGAATAAAACCCCCCTGATGTTGGAATACAATCATCTTGCAGGAGCTTACGTGTAACGATGCTGTAATTCACGCTGTTGGTTGTTTTCAACAGCACAACACGGAATGTGTTATGATCAGGAAAGGGCTGAGGTATGTCAGAAGTGTGTGAGGTTTTTTTTTTTTTGCTTTTGCCCTGCAGTGTTCAGACTTGTAGGATCCGATTAAAACCTGCAGGAATGTCCTGAACACATCCTCATGCTGTTTAGCAACAGGTATAGATGTGCACACACTGAAGACAAACCAAACACACTTAGATACATCCAGGTAATACATAAACCTGACATCTATTTACTGCATTTGACTACATCTTACATAATGCTGTAACTAGGTAACCAGCTAACATGCAACCTAGCTAGCATGCTAGCAATACCAAACACATCATCATCTACATCTACATCATTTTTTTCACATTTAAATTAACGTTACACAACATGACAACTCAAACATGCCCATTTTTGCTATCTTGTCCATCATTTATTTCACTTGTTAAACTTGTCAATTAAACATTTCTCAGCTAGCGCGGCTAATCAGCGAACATGCTAACAAGCTAGCCTGGAACAAGTTACACAAGTTTACAACTTACTGTTTCCAGGGCCTGCTGGAAAAGACTCGTCAGTTTATTAAGCATGTCCATTTTTTTTTTCTAGACAAATGTCTCTAATCACGAAATTATTTAAAAAGACACATTTTCTTTTCTTCTTCTTTTTGTTTTTTAAAGCTAAGCTGAGTTTAGCCACTTGGTTTGTTAGATACAGTTTCTTCACCACGTCAGTTAGCTTATCGGCTTATCCGTGGCCGCATTCCAAACGCCGCCATGACTGCTATCGCTGTGCACTAAAGAGGGCGAATGCGTGTGCATTATACACGCTATGTAGTGCACTAGGTTTCTAATATAGAGCTGTTTGGGATAAATCATGTTTATCTGCCTAGGCGTCTGTAAAGGGGCGTGTCTCTCTTCTGGCTCAGTTTACAGCACAGAAAAGTCTGAACTGAGTAAATAAAGTGGGTAGATATTAAGAGTTTCTAAAGTAAGGGTCAAAATAATAATAATAAACAAGTTTATATAATAAAATTTATATAATTAATTATATTAATTGTAATGCATGCATGTTCAGTGTTATTACAGCAAATTGCTTAAAATACAGGTACATAAAAACTAATAAAAATATGTAGATAAATAAAGGGAAAATAAAAATAGGTAAAGATGCACAAAATGAAAACAAATTATCCCGGTTGTAAGAAAAATGACCACAACAGCAACTAGCGTACTACTACCATGACTATTACTATTTATTTATGCTGCCGCTGCCACTACTATTACTACCACTAATACTACCAACTAGCCTTAGTACCTGGTGTTAATGGTTAAAAAGTTTGTAGAAATAGTTAAAAATTGAAAGTTAAAAATAATCTGCTGATCTTTAATATAATCAGTGATTTTATTATTATTATTTCAGGTTGAAGCCCACGTACAGTACATGTCTGTCTGTCTGTACAGCAGAGCTCTCTGACTAACTTATTAATACAAAAGTATTAAGTATCTTACTCCTTGTTTACTCTACGCTGTAAATTCGGTAAACGGAGAGTGAATCACAGATTCACAGAAATGGAAAAAGTAGATCGGATAAAGATGAAGTTTTGTCTTAAAACGACTCCAGCATGTTAAAATTCACTTTTACCACTTCAGCGCTGTTATTCCAGCCAAAGTGAAAATATGAACTAGTCCCAGTAAAAATATTCAGTTTAGCTTTTCTAATTAATATCTATTGGTGCAGGTGTTTGATAATAATTCTTGAGCAAGTAGGGCATTATAACTTGTTGACTTAACTAAATTTACTGAGTAAGGTCTCCCAACTTATATTCTTTTGTTAAGTTAAAAGTGTTTTGATAGTTTCAAAGACATATTAATTTAATAAATTTGAACTTGTCACATGTTTTTGGGTTCAAAATGTGTGTTTAAATTTTACGGAAGCAAGTTTTTTCTTTTATTAACATGTAATGAAAAAAGCTGTAACTGAATGCTTGAAAGTTTCTTCCAATTTTTATTTTAAACCAAAAGTAACATACTACAACCACATTCCTTGACTTTCAAATAAAGGTAGACTAAAAGAAACATGGCAAAATGCCTTTTACAGTCTAAACTTCACAAAACAAGGAAAAGAGTACAAAATAATAATAATAATAACAATAATTTGAAGTCTGAAAACAGCTCACAAAAGCAAAGTCATAGCAAAAGTTAAGTCTTAAGGTATTGTACCCTTGCAGAGCAGTGAGTGCCCAGTTCCATGAACACCTTCTCAATCACCTCAAAAGAGTACTTCAGATTTTTTGGTACTGAAATCCAAGGCAAACAGGTCAAAGGCCAAACTGTTAGACAACTTGCAAGACAATCTCTTCCTCCAACACAAGAGTAAAGTTTACGACACTGGTCAAAGTCGTAGGGGAGTCATCATCTTCAATCACAATAGGAACTCCCACTTTCATCCCACTGGCCTGTCCGCCATCAGGAGTACTGCCCTAATGTAATAAAGAGTACAAAAATTACTTTTGACATCCATCTTTTCTATGTTGTTATATTTCTTTTTGTTCCATGAAAGTTTTGGGTCCTACTAGCTTAATGTAGACAAAATGTACAGAAAGAAACGCCTCATAAATCCTTAAAATCAGTTGTCTCTGAGCTTTGAGATGATCAGATAAAGTAAAATAAGAGCCGGAGTTCAAATGAATAAGAATTTAAATATCTTAATAATGTCAACACAAACATTAACAGCCTTTTTTGGTCAAAGTGCCTGCAGAGAATCAGTGCAACATACTCACCAGACATGTTCTAAATAGTGCTGATGATCCATCACAGATAAACACATCGAGATCTTCCAGGACAGTTTTCATTCAGTGAGCCACAGCTCAAAAAACTCTGAAAAAAAGGGCGCTAATGTTATGCATTGTCACTTTTGATATTTACAACATTAGGAAGACTCTAATTATGAGAGAAAGATTTAGAAATGTGTAATACTGTTTGCATAGAAAAAAAGATGTTCAGGTTTGTGCTCAAGTGTCTCAGCATCAAATTTTTCTGTGTCCTGTTCTCTCAATTCATGTGCACAAGGTGAAGTCCCAGCTTCAGGTTGACTGTTGAGCTCAGGTTCTGTTTCATTCAAGATTTTCTCTGATTCCTTATGCATTAATCTGAAATCTTTGATGGTGTCATTTTTATGTTTTCTTGTTCTATGGCTGCTAAAGCTTGAATCTACATTTCTGTAAGGGGCAAAATACGATCTCTCTATTTCTTATATGTTTTCCAAGAGAAGAACTGTGCTTCAGAGCAGATCTAACTGAACTCGCACAAGTTTTCATGAAGGTTACATTTATTTGATCAGAAATACAGTAAAACAGGAATAATGTGAAATATAGCAGCTTTTTTCCATTGGAATGTATTTAAATTGTTTTATTTATTGCTGTGATGTAAAGCTGTATTTTCTGCATCATTACTCCAGTCTTCAGTGTCACATGATCCGCAGAAATCACTATTTCTTTAATTCATTCATAATGATCAAGAAACATTTATTGAGTTTTGTGGAAACAATAACCCCCCCCCCAGGACTAAATGACAGTATTAGACATTTTTATAGGCTAACATTCTTATTATTATTAAAATTGGCAAAAAAGCTATAACTCTCTATACAAAAATATCAGGAAATGTTCTCATGATCAGATCCTCATATTAGAGGGATTTCTGAAGACCACTAAAGACTTGAGTAATGATGCAGAACATTCAGCTTAATGTCACAGCAATAAATTACAGTTTTAAGTACAGTACATTCCAGTAGACAACAGAAATTTTGAAGTCTAACATTATTTCACCTTATTCCAGTTTTACTATATCAAATAAATGTAGTATTTTATATTGATCAAATAAATGTAGCATTGATTAACATAAAACTCTTACAGATACAGATCTAAAACTTTTGACCGTTAGTGCAGAGCTAATCTGACCAATTATATTGACCAAAATATTCAATAGTCTTTTTACTTTTTTTCCGTTATTTTTAATGAAATGGGGCATGAATAGTCTTACATAAAATAGTAAACTAGTAAGGTATAACAAGAATTATTTTTTTGCCCTAACTTCATACTTCGTTCTTAAAATCATTAAAAATACTGCATTGTAAATGTTTACTTACATGAAATGGCAAAGTTTGAGGTCTTGTGATGAAGTCTGGCAATGTGTTTATCCAGGAGGATATTGAGAGAATGTGTTCTGAAACGTTAAATGCAAAGATTACAAACACTGTGGTGCAAATACTGCAGATTTTAAATACCAAGTGTAGAAGAGTTATTATGAATGTAACCCGACTTTCTAGACTTGTCTTATTATTCTCCGGTCTCTTTGGCTGAGGGTAATAAACGGCTACAGTTAAGTTTGCGACAACTTATGTTATTGAGCCAAACAGCAAGACAAACTGCTCTCCTCATGTGCTTCTCTCCCACCGTGTCACACTCTCACCTGTCCCATGGGAAACCCCAGGCAGGTAACCTGTTAGTTCCTCTTAACATAAGCAACATTACCAATAAATCAAACATCACACATGCAGGGATATAGAGAAAATAATCATGTGCTGTGAATAATAATTAAATAATATTCGGTTCTAAATGTAATATTTCTAATATAATTAAATATACTTCATAATATGCAACACCTGTAATAAATAACAAATAAATGTAGTAAACTCAAAATAATACAAAATCTATTGTTTGTAGGAGCTCAGGTTACAGGATGACTTGCATCTTTCTCACGTTAAATAAACAACTGCACCAAGCTCTATTTACTTCACAAAGAGCGCCATATAATAACGCTCATGTATGTTAAGACCATTTCTACAAAGGACTTCGATGTATATAAATATGTGCACTTACCAAAGTTTAAAAGAAGTTGTCCGTTGTGAGGTGGAGAAACGGGCTGCTAATCCAGATGATGTTCAAAATACCCGCTGCACCCAACACGCATGCGCCAACTTCAGAACCGTATCAGCGCGCATGCGCCAACTTTAGAAACGTAACAGCGCGCATGCGCCAACTTCCGAACCAACTTCTGTGCGTGTTAACTTGCATTAGAACGTCTGTTCAGTAATTAAAACTTAGTTGACCCAGCGAGTTTTTAATTAACTTGTTTTCACTAGTTCACTCAGTTTTCGCTAGCATTTTGCTAGTTGGATTTGTTTTACAGTGTACCACTATTACTAATTAGTAATGTTACCACTAATTACTACTAGTTACTGTACTACTACAATAGTATTACGACCACTACTAGTGATATCAAGCACTTTTTTAAGTCAACTAGTCAGTCGAATGTGATGCACTAATTAACCAGTAACAGCCAAAACACTCCACTAGTAAACTAGTGAAGGCAAAAATGCTTAATAGTTGAAGCCAATCACCAATATTACAGATCACCGATAATAATAATAAGAAGAAGAAGAACTTTAACCCTATTTTTAAAAAATCTGTTGCAGGTATTACATTCAAAATGTAATTTAAAGCAAAAATATTTAATATTTTATTTAAATGAAAGATTGTTTTTAAAGTCTCTTTTTCTCTGAAGCAGTGTATATACATGTCTTAGTCTTATTATTTTATCTATTATCTAATAATTCTGTCATTTAAACTAATCAAAGTGAAACCTCCCCCAGTCCTGTGTGCCACCCAGCTTCCAGTATACCAACGAAACACCATCATGAGTGAGTGCGGAATTTGCATTCTTGTAGATGCACAGTGTGTCGAATAAAAATATCTCTAATCAGTGAGTCGAAATGTTACCATCTGTGGCTCATCAACAAGATCACGTTCACACTACTTTCACAGATTTTCTCGTGGACGTTTCAACATGGAGGAATGACGATGACAAGCAAGATGTCTAGATGCTTGAAAAACATCAGAGTTTAAACATTCAGTGCAAAATTTGGAGATGAGTTAATGATAACTTTTGCAACTGTGGCTTCAAGGGCACCTGTATTATTATTATTATTATTAATATGAATCTTAAACCAACCATATGCATGCAGATCCTCCAGATGTTTTTCCAATCTTGTCAGAAAATTCCAGGAATGAGACTATATAGATTCTTATTATATTATTATAATGAGGTTATATTATCCAGATTAGTCATTGTGAATGGTAAAAGCACCAATAATTTTGAAACCAGCATTTTGCTATAAAATTGTCAACATATAATGTCCCTATACTGTATGTAACATATTTTGGTACAAATTACCATATGTACTATTATACATAGGATAAATTCAGGTTTGCATTTTATTTCTGTGTAGGGGGCCAACAATTATGCACTAGGCTGTAGGGGGTTTTATATATATAGCAAGTCATCTGTTTGTTTTGTACAACTTATAATGCAATGATAATCTGTAGAGTCAGCTAATGGAGCAGCTAATAGAGCTCATTTTGCTTTACAGAGGAGATAGCCTGAAGCAAACATTTCATCTCAGACATCCTTGCTTACGAGAGCGCGCATCAAACGTCAATGCTTTTAGACTGTAATGCATTCGCGAAAAATGCTTTTGGAATCGTCATAACTCAATGGAGTTTGATTTAAATGGGGAAAAAAATCGCATTTCTTCACACGCTCTTTACCAGAAAAGGGTGTCCTGTAATTTCTTTTGTGCAATGATATTTAAATACAGTACTTTGGGCTGGCTCATCTTACCACGTTTCCTCCTATAAATAGGACGGATCGATGTACTTTACCTCAAGATCATGTGAGCAACAACTGTTTTTTTTTTTGTTGTTGTTTGTTTTATACTGCAACTCTGGCAAGGAGTAATGAACAAAATCCAGTAAAAATCCAAAAAGCACATATGAGATTCTGAATGACACTTCAGTGAGCAAAATGACTTATGAGGTTTGAGTAACATAACGAGTCCATAGCGTCCGCCAAAGAAATGGTCATATGCTGAATAAAATGATCCCAAACCATGTAAAATTAAGATGGTGTGGATGAATTCTGGATTCTGATTGGTCCCGAGGTGTTGATTTATTTCTAAACTTCAAAAGGAGTTCAAATAAAGATAAAAAGACTTTATCGTCGTGGTAGTGATACAATGAAATTTCTTGTTTGTCTATAGTCATTGAAATATGTGGCTTCAAGGGTGCCTGTAAAAACTAACAGGATGATGGATTTTGCAAGATACAGGGATGTTTCCCCCGAAAAAGGTTGCCTCTGTCAGGAGGTTAATTTATGTTTTTTTATCAAGAACTTCAGGCCAAAGAGATATGTTTACCGGCCACAGATTAAAGTTCTTCTAACTGAAAAAATACATAAACCTGATAATATTAATGATGAAATATTAATAATAAATAATAATATAATAATAATAATAATAATAATAATAAACTAACAGTATTATTTTTGCATTTAATTCATTTAACATTCCATTCGTAAGATATTCGTTTCCATGACTCGTCCATTTTAGGTTAAAGAAAAAGTATTTTTAAAAGCTTTCTATTGCAACTTGGGTACAGTGTAGTCCCTCGTGGACTATGCCAAAATATTAGGCATGTGTTTAACAGGAAGAAGCACCACCTGAATTTCCTGAAGCTCATGTGATAAAGAACAATTGATGAAGTCACCTTTAAAGTACAAGCCTGGTACATAAATTATAGACTGAAATACTATATAATTCATTTTAAATAATCGTTATTTTAACCTCTTGAGACATGGATGTCCATCTATGAGGACATGAGACTTTCTTCCAGCTACACTGTCTATATATCCTTGAATGACCCTCATATGAGATTATTAAATAGGCATAGTGCATTTGCCAAACCTCTTCTTCTTGTTTGACGGTATTGATTAACTTATCAGGCGCTAATAAAGAGAAACAGCGAGGAGAAAATGCAATGTACACAAAAGCAGAGTCAAGGTCTCAGGAGGTTAATTAAATCTCTATAATGTCCTCAATATCCTCAGGCCCTTACCAGGTAACCACAATCGGGGGTGTACTGGTCTTATGGAACACAACCCTGTTACTCATTTGAGAGCAAAATCCAACCTGAGGTGAGCTATCACACTATATGAAGAGTTAAACTGACTTCACATTAAATATCTCATTCAAAACATCACTGTATTGGGTCTTCCTCTATAAAGGGTTAAGGACTGAACTGCAAACCCGTTTCACCCGATGGCGTTTTTGAAATGAGTGGAATGAGGAAAGCATGATGAGCACGAACGTGACAGCGACTGACAGGTCACATTCCTGACACCCGAACTGAAAAAAGTAAGTCATGTATCATAAGGGCAGAATTTCCACTATAGGAAAATATATATACGCTGAATAAAATATCAATAAACAAATAACGGTAGGTTCATGGTACACTTATTAAAAATAATTAATATAATAACTTAATCTACTGTAGGGAAATGGCTGTTATATAGAGAAAACAACTACAATATCTCTCAACTTGAAGCTACAATACTGTGCAAAAGTCTTGACCCCCCTCATTTCTTCATATTGCATTTCATATGATTAGTTTACTGCTGATGCTGAATGCTGATTGGTTGAACCAAACGAGTGGGGAAATGAGGTCACTGATGAGGTTGTTACATAAACAACCATTTTTTAAGTTGTATCTTTAGACACTTTGCAGATTGTCACAGTACAATGTTTGTTCCCATTTCTTTGGTTTAATCTACATCATTGAATTAACTCACTCACTCATCGTCTATACCACTTAATCCTGTATTCAGGGTCGCGGGTGAGAACATGCAAATTCCATGCACACAGAGACGGGAATCGAACCCGGCTGGCAATTGAACCCGGACCCTGGAGGTGCAAGGCGACAGTGCTAACCACTACATCACCGTGCCGCCTAATTGAATTTATTTAATTTCATTTAATTTAATATGAAGAAATCAGTGGGGGGGAAGGAGGAGGGGGGGGGGGTGCTGGGGTTGCAAAGTACTGCACATTTTGCACAGTATTATACATAAGGCTGTATCCTTTTTTATTTTTGACTGGGGCATGAAACATTTAAAAAAATCATCTAAGTGATTTGGAGACATTGGTGGCGGCTAAAAATAGATAGAGAATGGTTCTCCGCAGTGGGTTATGTAGGGCAAAGCTTTGTATGAACCCTGGGATAATAGCTGAGCATCAGCATGAGCTCTGTAGACAAAAAAAGAAAAATCCACTTTAGAATTCCTGCAATCCTTCACGCTTACCCACAATTTTTATTTACAATTTTAAACCAAATGCTAAACTGCATAGGATTATTAAAAAAAAAAAAAAAAAGTCTTGTTGTCATGTGACCAAAATGTTAGTTGCCTTAAAGACCAACCAAATATCTGATTTCACACTGTTGTTGTCAGAGTAGCAGATAATCTACAGGAAGTGTCTGGTGGATCTTGATCACAATTTTGGACCTTGCTCTTCTTTAACTGAGAAACCAGTATAACTGGGGATAAATTTATGGAAGGAGTCTCCAGTGTCAAAGCTTCATAACAGTCAGTGTTTTTTTCCCCCTCCACATCCACAATCTTTGCACTTTGATCTTTCTCAGGAATAAGAACAACTGGAAATAGTGTCATTGTTTAATAAAAGGCTTTAGAGTCTCTCACTGCATCTGTTAGTGTGTCTGTAACTGTGTCTCTCACTGTGATTGTCACTGTGCTTGTCAGTGGGTCTGTGACTGTGTCTCTCACTACGTCTGTCCCTGTGTTTCTCGCTGTTTCTGACACTGTGTAGGTCTCTACAACTGTCACTGCTTTTGTCACTGTCTCTCACTGCATCCTTTACTGTGTCTGTGATTGTGTCTTTTTCCTCAGCTCTCACTGTGTCTATCACTGCGTCTGTCACTTTGTCTGTCACTGTGTCTGTCACAAAGTATGTCACAGTATCTCGCTGCATCTCTCAACATGTCTATCAATGTGTCAGTCACTGCCTCTGTCACTCCATCTGTCACTGTCTCTCACTGCGCATGCCACTACATCTGTCACTGTGTCTGTCACTGTCTCTCACTGGGCATTCCACTGCGCCTGTCACTTCATTTTTCACGGTTTCCCACTGATTCTGTCACTGTATCTTACTGCGTCTGTTACTGTGTCTGTCATTGTCTTTCACTGCGTCTGTCACTGTGTCTCTCACTGTGTCTGTCACTGTGTCTCTAACTGCACCTGTCACTTCATTTTTCACTGTTTCTCACTGCGTCTGTGACTGTGTCTGTCACGGTCTTTCACAGCATCTGTCACTGTGTCTGTCATTGTGTCTCTTACTTCGTTTGTCACTGTGTCTCTCACTGTGTCTGTGACTGTGTCTCTCACTTCTTCTGTCACTGTGTCTCTCGCTGCTTCTGTCACTGTGTCTCTGACTGCAGCTTTCACTGTGTATCTGACTTCTGCTCTCACTGTGTCTTTCACTGCGTCTGTCACTCTGTTTTTCACTGTGTTTCTCTTTGTGTCTCTCACTGCGTCTGTCACTGTGGCTTTATCTGACCAGTTTTTCCCTGTCAAACAGCACTTCACCGCTCGCTCCCACTATGTCCTCTAGGCAGCCCTCTGAATAATTAAAAAGATGGAAACAAATGAAATAAAAGTGCCCTTCCCATGACAGACACATCGTGCCACAGTGACGGCTGGTGTGATGGGTGTGTCTGAAGTCAGATGGTTCCTCTGTCTCTCTGCTGCACCTTCATCCATTTTTAATTACAATGCACCACTCACGACATGGTCAGGAATACTGTAAAAAAAAGAAATCTTTTTTAAAAATCGTATAAAATGTAACAAGAATTGTAGAATTTGTTTAGTTTGTATTCCTGTAAATCCTTAAATCTTTATTTAATTATAAAAATACTTTGATCTTTTTTTTAATAATATAATTTTCCATTCCTATTCATACACATTTAGATGATAGATTACATTTTGATGTTGTATCACATCTACATGATACAATTCACTTAATGGCTCTTTCGTACTGTATATGAATGACTTTGATCACGTGACAGTAAATGATCTAAAAATCGATATTGTCTTCTGTACATTCTGTCGTTCTTCTCTCTTTCTATCACTCTTTCTCTTTTTATTAGTGTCGTTACTATTCTTATCATTCTTGATAATCCTCCCTTTGTTTTTCTCTTTCTTTCTCTCATCTCCTCTCCCTATCACCACACACACACACACACACACACACACACACACACACACATATATACAAAATTAAAGCTCAGAAAGCCTCGCTGCTCGCAGTGTGCTAAAAATAGCCCAAGCCATTCAGCTAGACACTGAAGTCAACCCCTGCACACCTTCGTCACATTCTTCTCTCTGAATTCCTGCACACACACGCGCACGCACACACACACACACACACACACGCACACACGCACGCACGCACACACACACACACACACACACATATGGTATTTGTCTCTCTCTTTTTGTCTCTCTCTCTCTCTCTTTCTCTGTCCACTCCTTTCTTTCTTTCTTTCTTTCTTTCTTTCTTTCTTTCTCTCTCTTCACTTTATTCCTCCACTACAGCATCCCTTGCATTGCTTCTTAGCAACAGTCTCCAGGGCTACAAAATGTCTCCCACACCCCTCATCCCCTGCATTATCCCTTCTGTTGTTATTGCTATCTTACCTTTTTTATTACTTTCTTCCTGTTGCTATGTTTGGCACATGAAAGCATTCTCTCCTTCTCTATCTCGTTCTCTATCGTTCCCTCTCTCGGGCTTGATTCGATTCGCTTTGATTCAATCTGATCCTTCATTCATTCATTTATCTTCAGTATAAGAGCTTTATCCGGATGTAAGACACTCATTCACAGTTGGGGCAGTTCGGAGCTGCCTTTTCACCCATTACTATGGCTCTTTAGGAGAAGGGGGAAAACCAGAGAACCCGAACACACAGACAGTAACCCGGACCTCAGGGTGGAATTAGAGATATGCTTTCAGAAAAACGAATAAACAAAAATCTATGCAATATACATGTATGATGCCAGGGGCGATTCTTGATTCAGGGCAAAAGCACACACTATGGGCAATTTGAGAAGTCCAATTAGCCTAATCTGAATGTCTTCAGACTGTGGGAGGAAACCGGAGTACAGTGAGGGAACCCACCAAGCACGGGGAGAACATGCACACTCCGCGCACACAAACCCAAGGTGGGAATCGAACCCATACTCTGGAGGTGCAAGGACACAGTGCTAACCACTATCCCAGGAAACTTAGGGCACATGGCCAGGTACACTCTGGACAGGGTGCCAGTCTATCGCAGGGCAGACATGCACACATCACACACTCACACACTACTGGCAATTCGGGAACGTCAACTAGCCTAATCTGCTTGTCTTTGGACTGTCGGAGGAAACTTGTGTACCTGGAGTAAACGTACAGAGCACGGGAAGAACATGCACACAGACCACGAGGCAGGAATCGAACCCTCGACCCTGGAGGTACAAGGACGTTTTTCCCACCTGCGAAATGAATGTGCCAGAAAATTTGCTGTGTACATAAAAGTGATTAAGATTTCTTAGAGGTTGATTTCAAAGGAAAAGCATAGTTCTTATATTAAATGTTACATTTTTTATTTATTTAATTTGTTTGAGCACACAAATGTCTGGTTTAGTCTTAATTCCTATGAGTGAATTTTCTCCCTTTGTTTTTCGCTCAGTTGCCGTTTTCCTCTCTTTAACCTTTGCCAGGGACAAGCCTTATTAAAACCCCCCTTGATCAAATCCTGATCCCATGATTCACAGAGAACATTTTCTGTGAAAGATTAGAGCACGGATTTTGGGATTTTACCCTCTCGCTCATTATAATCTGTACTCCTCGTCACGGATTCAGACAAATGTTCCAGCCTCATAATCATGTTCTCACAATCGGCCATTTTCTTTGGCATCAAACACAAAGTTGTTGTTCTCGGGGTCAAAAATCATAAAGGATCCGTCTAAGAGTGAAGGGCATTTAAATCATATCCTCACAATATATTGTTTTCAGAAAACCATCCAGTAGCTGTGCTATGTAGACACACGTGGCAAAACGGACATTTTTTCAGTAACGTAAAAGACATGTATGAGCTATAATATGTATTCTCCTGTGTACAGGATCGTGGGGGCCTGGACCCTATACCAGGGGACTCGGGGGATGACGCGGGGTACACCCTGGACAGGGTACCAATTCATCACACTGACTCACACACTATGGGAATTTGGAAACGCCAGCTAGGCTAATCTGCATGTCTTTGGATTTGGGAGGAAACCGGAGTACCCGGAGGAAACCCACCAAGCACAGGGAGAACATGCAAACTCAACACACACAAACTGGAGGTGGGAATTGAACCTGGTGGCCACCGTCTTAACCACCACACGACCGTGCTGTAATAGTAATTAAATGATTATTTCTTTTACTTCAAAATGTTATTAAAAAGAGAACCATATAAAAAAAAGATATACCATATACCATATAAAACATATTTATGGGATTTTTACATAAAGAATTAATTTTTTGCTTTTTTTATGAGATAGTTTTTTTTCAATAACAAGATTCTTTTTTTGTTCTGATGAATTTTATTTTTAAGCTCCAAAGCCCTTCTAATACACAATTCTTTTCCAAAATCTTAAGCCACACCCCTTACCTGAGTCTGACACTGAATCGACACCAAACCTTCTGCTGAAGAAGACATTACTGTATGCTACTATTTTTTTTTTCTGCAATTTTTTACAAATAAAACCACATTAACAAAACTAACTGGGACTTTTGCAAAATTCAAACACCGAACATACCCTTCGTCATCAATCACCTGTTAGACCCTTAATGACATTGTTGTCAGAATATTATATCTTGACAATAAACCCGTACATTGTTTCCCATTTATTTTAATTCGCTCCATTAATCTCCTAATCTTTTGTTTGCAGGATTATCATGTCAAGTCTCATTTGTAAATGTCCACTTAACATATACCCTTACAACTCTGAACACAAATAACACTGTGCTATTAAAAAAAGACACAAGCTAAGTTTCTCTGAGAGCTGCTATTCTTTTTGTTCCAACAAAGAGACAAAGAGGTGCCTTTATTTTGCTTTAAGTGCCTCTTAAATTATCCATTTGGTTTCCCTGGAAACTATTCATCTACCTTCATGTTGTATTATTAACCAGAAATACAGCTCATGAAAAATAAAACGTGCCTCCGCTGATGCGCTTAACAGTGTTGTTATTATGTAATTTATAGAATCATAATGGAACCCAATAAAAAGGCGTAATACGATTTAATTTCATTATCCTGAACATATTTTGATTTTGTAAAATCAAATATATATATATATATATATATATATATATATATATATATATATATTATAAAAATCTTTGTTAATACGAAATAAGCAGAGGTCTTTTAGCTTCAGTGTCAGTCTAAAGAAGAAAGAAGAGTGTCGTAGGATTTAGAGGATTTAGAGTTTAAAGCGTAGATTTAACCATCATGCTAACCTTAGAAATGATTTATCCCTAGACACATTGCCTTTAGTAACTTATATACATATCCCATTATTCACTGTCACTCTATACACTGACACACATTTATTTTCTTTTTCTTTTCTTTATTTTTTAATTGCACTCTGTTTTTCTATGTTGCATCATCTGCAATATTGCATACATTCATATAAGTTACAGTTACAGTGGAACCTCGGATTGCGAGTAACTCGGTTTACGAGTGTTCCGCAAGACAAGCAAAGATTTTTAATAAGTTTTTACTTGAAAAATGAGCATGTCTTGGTTTATGAGTGCCGAGTTTTTTGACACCGACACACACACACCTACACACACACTCTATTCTACACAGAAACTATGCTCTGTCGCGATTCTTTTCAAAGGTAAGGTGCTGGTTCATTTTATTTATTTTTTTTTTACTTTACAGCAGTGATTCCGTTCGCATGCGCTCACATGATTGTCATTAGAGAGATTTCTTTTTTTCCCATTAAAACAGTGTTTCCGTTGTGTGTGTGTTTGTTGTGAAACTTAAAAAGCGAGGTGGGGGGAGGGAGGAGGAGTTTTACTGTGTAAGACGAGGCGAGGGAAGGGCCTAATTCCACACGCTCTCACACACACACACACACACACACAAATACATGGCGCCTCGCGCACAAACGGAAACACTCATCTGTTGGGATTTATTTTTTTAAGGTAAAGTGCAGGTTAATTTGTTTTATTTTTACTTTATATATTGTATTAATTATTTTTCTGTATTTTTCTGGGCTGTGGAACGAATTATTTGAGTTTTCATTATTTCTTATGGCAAGATTTGATTTGGTTTATGAGTGTTTTGGAATACGAGCCTGCTTCCGGAACAAATTATGCTCGTAATCCAAGGTTCCACTGTACTTTATTACACTCTGCTTAATCTTTTCCGAAAATTACCATTCAATATGGCATAAAGGAACTTGATGCAATACATTTATGAACAGTGTGGATGAAAGCAGTACTGAAGAGAATGATGATCATGATGATGATGTTTTGTCACATGATTGTGCTCTTTTTGATTTGATTTCCTCTACCTTACCACTGATGTTTGAGAAGTATGGACCGGGTACAATCAACCCGAAGTGATGTTCAAACTTGAACATCAAACCACTTGAATATTCAAACAACTCATTTCAATTAGAACTGCTTTGACTGGTCAAGTACAAGCAATGTATCCCAATCTTTAAAGAAGTCTATTGAAACGTTTCATGTTTACCCTGTTATGTCCCTGTTTAAAATCAATAAAAAATATTGTTGAAGGCCAAACTTTAAAGAAGAGGTAAGAGACAGCAATAGCTTAAGCTCACTGAGTGTACCAGTACCTTATTCCTAGAGGAACACGGCTTTGCATATTTTAGTGTCTTTGTTGCTCTATGACACCCACTTCAATTAAGAAAAGGCTGTTAATCAATTGCTAAGTTAAATCTGGTGCGGGAGCTGAGAAAGCACTAAAATGTACATGGCAGTGGTTCTCCAGGGCCGCTGTTAAGAACCACCAGAAGGTCCTAAAATGGTCAAATGCAACATTTCCTATTTTTAACTGATTTTAATCATATAAAGTATGTTTTATTTAATATTGAATATTCAACTTAGATTATTCATTCAATGATGAAGACAGAAATGTACAATTTAGCAATTTTTTCAGTACAATATAGTACAATACAATACAGTATACAATACACACCAGTGTTTAATATTATATGAATGACGGAAGTTTTATTAGAGCCAAACCTTTAGCAGTGGTTAGTAGAAACAATTAAAAAACGCTTCCATCATGTTTTTTTTTAACATTTCTTCAAAGCCCTAGCATAGCAACTGGTATACGCAAACCACTTAAATTTACAAGTATTATGATGGATGAAAAATTTATTTATGACCAAAATCTCATTTGGTTTTGTCTTAAACTAAATAAATAACCACTTCCTTCAATTTGTGGACGACACGCACATCAGCCTTAGCCTCAACTGACATGCCATAAAGAGTCCCCAGCTTACTGTGTAGTCAATAAGTCAATTTGTAGATACGGATAAAGAAAAAGGATCGGTTTAGCTGAGTGTGTTTTTCCTTGGACTAATCAAGCTAATTGTCATTTCAGCTTTCAAAACACCACGATGTTGTGAGACAATAGGACCAATTCACAAGCTGTTGAGATGGAGCAATTATATTGGATCACAGAGTTTGCCAATATATCTGAAGTTATTCATTTACGCCAGCAAATTATCTGTGTATTGACATGTAATTCTGTGTTGCAATATAGTGATTCTCTTCAAAGAAACTACTAAAGGTACTAGTAAGTATAGGCTATCAAACCAAAGCTTCTATCTTTATCAAAGCATATCGTAAGATTTATTGCCAGCACAATGGCGTGAACTAGCTGTCTAGCTGAACATGTGCTAGCTACAGTATCAGACTACACAAAACAGTATACTTAGCAAGTTATCCTAGTAAAGAGTTAACTGAAACAATTCACTTTTTAAGCTAAAATTGTCATAGGTTTAACAAAAAAAAACTGCATAAATCCAAATATTGGCGTGCTGAATCTGCTAGCAGCATGAAATGAATTTCTGTAGTGTAGCTAGCTAACTACTGTACATTCTAGCTACTGTAGCTAGTTCTCTATATCATAAGATGCGCCGAGCTAAAAAGTTGAGCTAGTGGCTCGAACTGACTGTAGGTGTAAATTCACTTGTCTCTTTTCAATATTTCGAGCCCTCAAGAACATAATCAGCTCTCCTACACCTCTTAAATAAGAAGATTATTGGCCGGGCTGTCCTTTTTAATATGCAGAAACTAATCACAGCCTGTCTAAAAAAAAAAACACACAGCATTTTTAGAACCTGCGTGTGAGAGCGAGACAAGTACAGGCAGGATTAGCGAGACAGGGACAGGTTATATTTAGAACTGAATTATTCTGCTTGTTTTTTCCGAATTTTCTAGGTTTACCAAGAGCGTTTGTGCTTGGAGTGTTAGAGACATTTGTCTTACAAAGTTTAATTGGCGACTGGCATTCTGCTAAGGAAAAGGTGTTTGCTTGGTTAAGGCAGCTTGCTTATTAGAGCTGAAATAAAGGGCAGTGGGACGGTATAGAAGAGGATGTCGTACTGTACCTGCATGCACTTACGCTGTCATGATCAGCACCATTCTGCCCATGTTTTATACACCGCCTGATACAGAGGTCAGACATTACTGTTACACCGGAGTACATGGATCTGCTTGGAGAGTCATAATTTGGCTTAGCATACTGAAGGACTTAATTAAGGGAGGTTTCGAGGCAAGGTTCAATTAATGGAATAAATTAGAGCCTCTAGAGCCGATGAAAAGAAAGAGTGTGATTATCTTATAGAACCTTCTGGAAGCTTGTTAGTCTTAAAAGAAGGCTACAACAATAGGCTCCCTTCTAAGTGCATTACAGGGCACTAGTGCTGTGTTAGGAAAGCGAAGTCACTCTTATCACATGAATATGTGTTTCAGCTTCTTAAAAACTAGCACATGTTCTTATTAATTAAAGAACATCATCCTTTTAGCCAGTTTGTAGGTGTTTAACAGTCATGAATTGTGTTAGTTCAATGTTATATTAGCTAAAAGTATTTGTTTTCTCCCTCTCAATTTTTGTAATATGATAAAAATCTGATATTTTACGTTCTTGGGGAACCTCAAAGGGAAAAGCTGGTGTCCTGATGACTTTCCTTTGACTAACTTTCTGACTGACACAGAATACTCCTCCCGAAAAAATGTTAAATAAACACTAATTTCCAGAAATTTTCATTACAGCATGAATTGACATTAATTTTTATTAGGTGTATTAATATTTATTTATTATTCATTATTAGAAGAAGGGTCTTAAAAGTAAGAATTTTTTAAAACAGTCTACTAAAAATATATATATATTTTTTTTCTTGGAGAATTTCACAAAGAAATGTCCCTGAGATCTGCTCTTATGAACTGTATAGTATAAACAGTACAATGATTGTGGTATTTATGGTTTTAGAATGATATTTGGTGAAATAAATTAATTGAAGTTGTCTGATTGAAGTTGTTTTGTGCAGTTATTTGACATTTTATCGCCAACAACGCTAAAAACCACCTGCTATAGATTTTCCCACTAGTACTGTAGTAGTAGTTGTAGTTGTATTTCTAATTATTACTTGTGTTCATTTTAAAATATTACGAATCCTAAAAGAAATACTTAACTGGTTCAGTGAGTACACCCAAAAATATGGTTGCAAAAATATTGCACTATATTTGTAATTAAAATCAACCCATCATATTTTTCTTTGACAGTGAAGGCAAAGGCTGTTCTGTTGTACCACTCTGGAGTGCTGAGACTGATCGATTGGTTCAACGCAGAACAAAAACAAACTAAAACTTTCCTTGTTTTTGTCAGCAGCATTTGCTTGGCCGATTACTATCAGTACAAGTACATACTGTACGGTATAAATCGAAAAATGTACTGTGAATGGAAAAATAAAATAGATTTATTTGTTTTCATCTTACACATGATAAAATAAATGCTCAAATCTGAATTGGTATATATACCGATGTCAGCTTGTCATGTAAGTGATGACCGATTGCTACTGAGCTAAAATGAATCCATTTAAAATGAATCACTGACACGACGATGTGCTGTAACCCAGCTGATACAGGGAATGACCTTCATTTAAATTAAGTGAGGTTCCGCTAACATCCTAACTCACTGGAACAAATTGAAAATTAATCAAAGCCATGGGTTAATTTTTCACGCTCAGTTTGTAATATATATATATATATATATATATATATATATATATATATTTGCAACCCAGAAAGGATGAACATGCGGAGTGGTTTAGCTATGTTTTCCAGTGTTTTTGCATTTTAATGAATAAATAAAATTCACCTGATGTAAATGTTAGTATGAAAGGAAATGAGAACGTGAGAAAAATCCTGCGCGGAATAATTGTTATTTAAGCTATATGTTAAAAGTGTAGTAGGTGGTGTGCATCTTGAAAGGCTATATAATATAATAATAATATATATATATATATAATAATATTATTATTATTATTATTACTTATTTTTAGTCATGCAAGGTCATATACCTGTCTAGATTTAGCTTGAATTTGTCATATACATATTGCCAACCATAATGAAATAAAAAATTCCCCAATTTTCTCCCTAATTTAGTTGTGTCCAATTCCTCCCAGTCACTAGGGCGCTCCCACATTAAGCTACTACTTCCACTTAGTTTGAAGGGCCGAAGACTATCATGCGTTTCCTCCACACCACGTGACACCAACCGACCGCACCTTTTCGAACTGCTCGCTCACGCATCGTTGACACATCGTAACACACTTGGTGGTCATTTTGTGGTGTCGAAGAACAGCGCTATCAGCTCCTTCTGCTTGCGTGAGCTCACAGTCGTCCCTGATTGGCTGTAGAACCGTGATTAATGTGGCAGCACTAAGTACCTCTCATCCCTCCCCTCTGAGAGGGGACGGCCAATCAGCTCTCTCTAGACCTCCGGCTGCAAGAGGTTACAGTATCACCCAGAATCGAACTGTCAATCGCCGGATGATAGCACTGCGCCACTAGTATTCTGACAAGAATTTTGACTTGTATCATCTTTTCTGTTACTTTTTTTAGAAATAGTGAAAAGCATTTGAAGCCTCACTCACCATCTACATCGCTTAATCCTGTATTCAGGGTCACGGGGGCCTGGAGCCTATCGCAGGAGACTTAGGGCACAAGGCACAGTACACCCTGGACAGGGCAGCACACAAGTAAAATATGTAAGTTGAACAAGAATTAATTGGTATTCTAAATATAATTAGACAGATATAAAAATGTAATATATTGTTGTAACATAGACATTATTTTATTATGTAAAAGCTGCACGAGGTCATAATAAAGTTTTTGAATGTATACTCCCAGGTAGGTACTGTAGTTAGCTTATCTGTTTGGGTTCCTGTGCTTTGTTTGTGTGTGATTTTGTGGGTTTGCCTTCCCATTATAAAAGTTAAGTCTGTGATACTTTTAACGCAGAACCTGTGTGCTGTGGAGGGAGACGGTGTCGTGGTATATTTTAATGTTTATGGCATTTGAAAAATTGAGACAATTATGATGCAACTCTGAAAATAAATGGGATAAATGTTAGCATGTTTACTAGTAGTTTATTGCCTGATTGTCTACATGACCTAAAGTGATACTTTATTTTTAGAGTTAGAGGGACTTTTAGGTGTTCACTGTATACTCACAGCAGCTACACACAGCAGCAACAGGAACCCTAACGTTGTTGTAGTTAGGTTGTAACCAAAATTGTTTTTGAAAGTTAGAATTACTCTATGTTGGAATAACGTGATTCTTTCAATGTCATCCCAATGTCATGTAGTCAACCTTGGTTCAAGGTCATTTCATCAAGTTTATTTGACATTTTATTAACTTTAAAAACTTTTTTTTACCTAATTCCAACATGTTCCACGGGCAGTAATGTTCCCAAATTAACCTTGCAACAACATTTTGACAACCAAAGATTCTTGCTTTGGTGCTGTAGATGGTTGACAAGTCAAATACTGCTTACATCTTTTTTTTTTCACAAGTCAATACCTTCTTCTTCCTCTTCTTTTTCTTCTTCTTCTTATTATGGACATGTAATTATATTATTCACATTTTCAAAGGTTATCCGGTGTAAACAGGTAAAATGTATGCTATTATGAAATAAACACATGAACAATCACATGATTCTGATGTAAAGTTTACACATGAATTTCTTCACTTTTTTCTTTTAAATATAGGGATCTTTTTGACAAGTGGATCATATTATTCACGTTTGCAGGAGTAATATGGTGTAAATAAATAAAATATATATTATGAATTAAACACATGAATAATCACATGATTAGCGGCATGGTAGCGTAGTGGTCACCTCTGACCTCCATGGTCCGGGATCGATTCCCGCCTCGGGGTCTCTGCCTGTGGAGTTCGCATGCTCTCTCTGTGCTCAGTGGATTTCCTCTGGGTGCTCCGGTTTCCTCCCACAATCCAAAGATTTGCAGATTAGGCTAATTGACGTTCCCAAATTGTCTGTAGTGTGTGAATGTGTGTTTGAACGTTGCCCAAAGGGCCTAACACCTTTTTATTCCAAAAATTGGAATAAATACAATGGTCACCAATGCCCCCCACAGTTAGACTTCAGAGGTTCCTAGATGGATGGATGGAATCACATGAATAGAGAAGTTTAAACGTTAATTATTTATGTTCTGATAGTTTTTATAGTGTAAAATGACGTGTTTTTAGGGATTTCGATGAGGATAAATGGTTAGCTACAACACAGCGTTATCACTCCCTCTCTCTTACCACAGCGTTAACGCTCACTCTCTCTCTCTCTCTGTTTTCCGTCTGTTTGAGTGTGTGTGTGTGTGTGTGTGTGAGAGAGAGAGAGAGAGCGGAGAACTGGGCTCTCCACGGCACAGACTCGACCGAGGCATCTGTTTGTCCTGCTGCACCTGAGGAGTCGTTATTTCGCCACAGAAATGCAGGTGAGCGACTCGTTATTTTTCTTTCTTTCCGGTGAGAAAAGAAATGACAACGTAATTAACTCGTAATTAAGCAATTAATTTCAGGTGTTATTGATGGAAAAACGACCCAGTTGATCTCGTTTGCGCGCGCCAACTGGCGTCCTTAACCGACCCTGATGAAGTGTCGCGCGCGTGCGGGAGATTTTTAACGGTCATTTAAGGATGGAGGGGGGACAAGAACGCGCGAGGTGCTGTAATGTTTCCGCGCGAGTGCTGTAGCGGACGGCGCGCGCGCGCGCTCTGGAGCTGCAGTCTTAGAACATGATCCCAGTTTTGTCCCGGGATTCACCAGTGACTTCTGACAGGATTTTAAAACTGGAATTATCTTTGTGTGTGTGTGTGTGTGTGTGTGTGTGTCACTATAGTAACAAATTACAGTTAGTCAAATCTGATGACACAAATGATTTCATGATTAAGTAGTAATGGTTTATAATACTGTAATTAAGTTTAAACAAAGGCTTTAATTAATGAGATCATTAATATAATAGAGAAGCTTTTACATGACTTAATGGCTAATATACTGTAAGCGTTTAAAAATACCTTTTAGAGGGTAATCTGATTTATTCTTCATTACTTCAGGTCAAACCGGTTTATTTCTTTCATATTCAATACACTTCACACTTACACGGTTTAGAATGCTATCATAACGTTATTAAGGTACAAAAGTGTTTCGAGCCCTTTAATACTAATACAACATGTGTCAAAACATGCGTTACGATCTTAAATGCCAATAACCTAAGCGAGGCTCAAGCTTCACTTCACACAAACATGCAAAAAATTAACAGACACACATAGTTTTCATGATGAACTATGTACGGCACCACAATTCTACGTAAGTTGTTCAGTAAGTTTAAGTAATGTTTAGCTATCAATACAGTATTAACACTTTGATGAGCTTTTTAAGTGTCTTTAAGAGAAACAATTGTAGAATTATAGAATGAGAGGGTTGTTCTTCTCAACAGATCTTTGGCGATGTCTTTCAGAAGGTCCAGGTTCGAAACTCTGTTACTGTTTTTTGGCTTTTCTTTAAACCGAACCATAATTATGTTGACACTAGAAACGGAAATTTCCGTCTGTAGGACAATCCACGTTCAGACTGACCAACAACCTGATCTGTTTGTAGATCAGACATTTCTTTGACATGAAGTCACGGCCTGTCACTTCCAGGTTTAAACATGGGAACATTCGAATCTGAAAAGTATTAGAACAAATAGTCATCATAGTAACGGCAATAAATTTCATTTCAAATGTTTAACTGTCATAAAACTGAATGTCTGTCTACGTCCTGGGTTTTTTAAGGTGAGAAGTCAAATCATGTGAAAAAAGCTGACTGTAGGTCAAAAGCTCACCGTAACCCTATTAGCGTTATAGGATTAAATCTGCTAAAATGAAGCTGACTTGTTGAGAGGTACTGTACAGTATATAGAATCATGCAGAGTGTCCAGTTTATAGACAAATACGTTATTACCTATATTATATTTCTGCAAAGAACTGATGTGTTTTTACTAACTCTATATGTACAGTAATTGTGAATATGTTGAAGATTTTGGTAAGAAGGCTTTTTTTGTGTGTGTGTGTGTGTGTGTGTGTGTGTGTGTGTGTGTGTGTGTGTGTGTGTGACTGTTTTAGTAGCTGCTATAATGTTTTAATGCATTATATTTGGATTAAAAAGTACAATTTATCATTCTTTCAGAAACATAAGGGAAAGTCTATATCTTCCCTGCTAAAATGAAACTAGTGCAAATCTTTAAATAATAAACAAAATACAAGATATACAGTACAGTATATAAGCCTGTTTTTAGAAATATTATTTCTAGTTCTAATGGCAGATAATTTGAATTATTTTTAGAAATTAATGCTTAAAATGATAAATTTGATTAGAGTCAACACTGGCTAAAATTTTTTTGCATTTTTTGCCTAATATGTCTGTTTGTGTGGGTGTATTTGTTTGTGTGTATGTGTGCATGTATATGTGTGTGTGTTGACCTTTGTGTTGATCATCTGATGCGTTTCGGACTCTTTGGGAAAAGCAATAGATATCAGTGCGGATATCTGATCCCAGCTGTGGATCCGGTGTTTGCTGGATTGAACCCTGTATTTGCTCTTTCATTGCACTTTCATGCATTTCATTGAGGGTTGATTGAGTATAAATATTTGATGTCCTGTTCCCATAAGCAAGCCTTGCTCTGCGTGATAACATAAAAGCCTTGCGTTTTTGGCGTTGCAGAACACACAATGTGATGTGCAAAGCTCTGACAGAGTGAGATATTTTTCATTCATATCGCAGATAGTGAGCGATGTTACTGTATGACGCTCGTCTTAAAATTCCATTGACAGGATTGAGCAAAACTCACGGGAAAGCTACAAACACGCTAGTGGCGATAGTGAAACGTAAGTGTACACATGCTGGTTATGTGTGACGATGTAAGCAGTCCATATATCACAGCTTCGTTTAGCACGCACACACACACACACACACACACACACACACACATGGACAGACATATAGAGGATTGAAAAGAGACCACAGGGTGGATGTGTTGAATAATTTGGGGTTGATGTAACCCACACTATTGATAAGTAAAAGAGGATGGATGAAAAGACGTACATTAATTATAAATAAACAAACTCAGATTAGGTCTCGTGTTCGATGTACCAAGGTCACACTTATTTGCTTTTATATTTATTTTATACTTGTTTAGTGTAATCAGATGCATTTCAGATGTTCGTAAAAACTTAAGCTCTGGTTGACTTACTGTAAGTGTCTGTATAATGAAACAGAAATGATTCAAATGTTCAATATTTTGCAAAGATTTCACCCAGAGTGGACTGACTCTTCTGTCTCTTTAATCACTTGTGCTCACCACCACTTGAATCCCGAGTGATCTGTGGGATCAAATCTCAAGAGTAACCTCAACCTCATCACGGAATAGTTAATTATACCACAGCGCTGATGGATTCTGGATTCTGATTGGTCAGACGGTGTAGACTGGTTTTACAAAGCCCGGTTCATATGTTTTCTATAGGTTTATGTGTTTATATTTATATGTTTATAGGTTTTATATGCTGCATAGCTCATACACACTTGCATGCATGCCTACGAAACTCAGTACACATTTAGAGCTCATTGAGCCGAACAACTTTCACGCTGCATGTCCTGGGCTCAACTCAACAGGAAGTCAGTTATTTTGGGTCGTTTTGCCAAAACGCACCCGATGGATTTGAATATAATCCTCCAAGGGAATTTATGCGATAGAAACCAAACCTGCCAATGTGATCTAAAGACATTGAGGATGCACACACATGCATCACAAATGTTAACACTCACATACAGACATCTCTCACTCTCACACACACCAGCTTTTTGGTGGTCATAGCATAAAATTCTCCCTATTCTACACACAGACACACACACACACACACACACACAGTTGACATGACAAATATTTAGGGCCCAAACTGACATCAGCCCTATATAGTGTGTGACGTGTGCAGGGAGGCGATGGCGCCGGGTGCTTGGGCCCGCTCATCGTTCCTCGCAGCTGTATTAATGCGCTTGTTCGAATACATGATCATTTCTTTAGTAATCATTTCCAAGACAGTTTACAGTCTGATAATAATAATGTATGTTTTCTGTTAGTATAACGTATAGAAGTTTATTTAGCATATTATTGAAGGAGTCTCCAGTGTCAGCGCTTTGTAGCTGTCAGAGATATGAGCTTTACTTATTTAGTTTAGTAACTACAGGAAAATTTATAATTAAGCAATATCACCCTCGAGGTCATGCTGTTGTACGCATTATCAGCACATCTGCGACGCCGTCGTCGCAGGCACAAGGGTTCTGCCCCAGTTTCGGAGATATCACAGCTGTGCTGATATTCAGTACAACAGCATGACCTTGAGTGCGCTATTGCTTTTATACAACAGTTCTACAAAGGCGAGATGTGCAGCACCTGAAACTACGGATACTGGAAGCCTGTGCTGGCATTTCTCCTGCGGTGTTGCTATCAGTGTGTGAAGAGTGGGAGAAGAGGGTTGCATTGACAATCCATCACAATGGGCAGCACATTGAACACATTTTATAAGTGGTCAGAAACTTGTAAATAACTCATGAAAGCATAAAGTTACGTTAAAACCAAGCACACCATTGTTTTTCCTGTGAAATTCCCAATAAGTTTGATGTGTCACATGACCCACTTCCTATTGGAAAAACAAAAGTTGGATCCAAGATGGCCGACTTCCAAATGGCCACCATGGTCAGCACCCATCTTGAAAAGTTTGCCCCCTCACATATACTAATGCGCCACAAACAGGACGTTAATATCACCAACCATTCCCATTTTATTAAGGTGTATCCATAGAAATGGCCCAGCCTGTACAAAGCTTTGTGTTTTCTGCAAAAGCTGTGGTGTAGAATGTTTAATTCTGCCTAAATCATTTTAATAGCGAGAATCGAAAACTGAATTGAATCGACCAACAGATCGTCTACTAAACCTCGTAATTAGTTCACCGTCACAGCTCTGTTATTCATTCTGTTTCAATGGCGAACGTGACCTAGTCAAGGTGTCGAGCATGTCTTCCTGTTGACTCGCTCGGACATCCGTATCTGGGTTTTCTTCCGTCTGATCCTGAGAGCCGCACCTGATTCCATTTGCTTAATCAAATGATTTTAATCTTCAAACAAATTTCTGGTACGAGTCCTATTCATATGAGTATGCAGTGAGAACCCACAGGCACACCTGAGCCTTTGTGGGATTGAAGAGTGTACAAATACAAAGTACAAATTGTTGTCATTGTGGTCAGAGTACTCATTGGTGTCGCTTCACAAACAAAGAGAGACGCTGTCCTTCTTGATTCTCATGTCCCTGTTCGTCCATCCGCGTCTAAACGCCAGCCAGTGGGACGAAAAATCCCAACTTTCCAGAATGCAGCACGCGCACGCCGCAGGTCATGTGACTAGAGCCAACAAGTCCAAGGGCTTCACCCTTCCGATCCTCCTGGATCAGTTTATGAAATTCTCTGTATTTTCTTCGTGCTTGAAGTATGGCCTGCACCAAAACACGGCATTTTTCCCCCTCTTGTCCACAAATAAATCTAGTAGATTTAGAACGTTTTGGTAATGGATTTGGAAATCCATCGTTGTCATACAGCTCGCGGCTCATGGTTAGCGAGCGCAGACGCCAAGCTCTTAGGAAAGAAGGAGAAAGTGGCATGGCTGGCGTTTTCCACATGTTTTTTTTTTTTTTTCATTTTTTTTTTTTCATTTAAACGTGACATTTGATAGATAAAAGAACTACAGAGAAATATTATGCAAAACAATTTCAAAATCATTGCTTAATTCTTGTTTTTGTATCAAGTTAAAATCTTAACATTGTTCAATGATGATTGATTGATTGATTGATTGATTGATTGATCGCTGAGACGCTGCATGAGCTTATTTTGGAATTTTCGTGTTTCCACGTCAGGAAATAAAGACCAAGAGTAATGATAATGGGGTTCAGAGCGCTGTGCATCCTGTGCCATCCAGTTTCATTTGAACGCATCGCCGCACATCACACAGTTTTCGCTTTGCGCATGAATTCGACACCGACTGCGTGCGTCTGGTTGATGGATGTTTTTTCAGCATGTGTGGATTTAGTGTCTGTGCAGTTTTACTCCGAGATGGATCAGAGAGTGACTCTGAAAGAGACAGGGAGTGCAGTTCCATATCGATGGCCCCCATTAGCGCGTTTATTGTCTTGCGGCGAGCGTGTCGGAGGAGCGGATCCGTCCGTGGCGGGGAGGGAGACGGAGTCTTCTCTCGTCTCCGAGCTGTCCCTGTGGACCCATTAGAGGAGTGTGCGTCCAGGCTGAGAGGAGAGCGGGGAGCGGCGTCACACACGCTGCCTCAGGGAAGCTTTCATCGCTCGCGCTCAGGCGTTAGTGGGAAGAGGCGCAGGCACGTGGATTTGTCACGTGATCAAGAATATACCGTAGAGCTGAGATGTAATGTACTGTATATAGTCACACATTCATGAAAGTGTGTATGTATTAACATACAGTACATAGTGTGTGTACCTGCGTGTGTGTGTGTGTGTGTGTGTGTGTGTGTGTGCAGGCTGTTTTGCTTTGGACAGATCTGTTCTGGAAATCACAGCCTTCGCTGGTCTTATTGGTTAGTGTACTTTTGTTGCACACACACACACACACACACACACACACACACACACACACACACACACACACACAATGTGTGACAGTAATGAACAGATGCTCTCTCCTACCAGACCTGCCACCCGTGCCCATGGAGCTGACGTCCACCCACTGACAGATGCATCGCCAAAGACCCGAATAGCAGCACACACACACACACACACACACACACACACACTCACACACACACACACACACACACACACACACACACTCAGAGCAATGCTATCCATGTAGTCACCGAATCTATTTATGTAAAAACAACATTGTAACAAATTGTAAACCAGATTTTTTTATTTTTTATTTTACACTTTTTGTCACGTTTTTGTGTTTCAGGACTTGTAAGTTTGCGAGGGCGTCGGGCGTGTCGCGGCCTGTCGGTCTTTCTCGGGCGGCTCCTAATCACCTCCTGAGTGTCGTCACGTAGAACAACTTCTACAAGCGCAGTGTGGCGAGAGAAAGCGCACGGGATTATAGACGCGGGGACTCGCAGGGTTTCGGATCGTGTCAGTCCTGCGTGCAAGTGTGCGAGTTGTTTTTAAGCCTTCGAGCGAAGCATCTGAGTGATTGACAGCCTGCCAGAGGCGCAGGAACGAGCTGGAACACAGCGTCTTTATCTTAGAGAGAGAAAGAGAGAGAGAGAGAGAGAGAGAGAGAGGACGGATGGGCAGAGGGGAGCGACGGGTAATTTAAGAGCAGAACAGAAGAAGAGGAGATATAATGTATCATATGGAAGGGCAGGAATGAACAGATGAGCAGGGGAGAGAGAGTCAGCGCAAGTAGCTGGGGGGGGGGGGGGGACGAGGGAGAGGATGGAGAGATAGAGGAGAGGAGGATAGAGCGAGGTTAAGTCATGTCTCTTCTGTACGTGTCTCTGAATCAGTCATTATGTCCGTCTCTCTCTCTCTCTCTACAGTATGTCTGGCTCTTTCTCTGGCTCGCTCTCTCGTTGTTCTGTTTGTCCGTCTCTGTCTGTCTCAGTCTTTCTCTTTTTTTGACGGTCTCTATTTGTCCATTTGTCTGCCTCTCTGTCTGTCTGTCTGTCGTTTTTCAGTCAGTCTCTGTCTCTTTCTGTTCATCAGGATTTCATTCCCACTTATCTATCTGCGTCTTTTTTCTCTGTCCCTGTCTGTCCCGGTGTCTACTCTGTCCGTCTGTCTAGTCCTATATCACGTCCCCCCCCCCCATCTCTCTGTGTTTAAATCTGTCTCTCTCTCTCTCTCTCCGACTGTCTGTCTATCCCTGTGGTTCCTTTCTCGTTCTTCCTGTCTCTCACTGTCCGTCTCTTTCCATCTATTTTTGCTTGTCTTTTTTCACACACATTCTCTCTCTCTGCCTCTCTGACTGTCTCTCCTTCTCTCTCTCTACCCTTAGGGCATCTTTTTCTTTTCGTCTCTCACTGTCTATTTTTGCTTCTCTTCTTTTACTCTCTCTTTCTCTTATCCTCTCTCGCTCTCTCACTCATTTACTCTCTCCCTCTATTTGATCTATTTCCTCTCTCTCTCTCTCTCTCTCTCTCTCTCTCCGTTCCCCGCTAGGTTTTTTTTTTACAGTTAAGAGAAATGAGAGGAGTACAGGTTGGAAGACAGCTGGAGCAGCAGGTGTTTGATCTGATAGTGGGATCTCTCCATCTCTCCAGCATCCACGGTGATCGGAGCTAAAAATAGCCACTATCCATGTCTTAGACTATGTGTGTGTGTGTGTGTGTGTGTGTGTGTGTGTGTGTGTCGTGCCTCGGGAAGCCAGGCGGCTTTGCTGGAGCTACTCCCAATCAGCACAGGACTTATTAACCAACCTACGCTCCGCTCTCCCTCCCTTCTCTCTCTCTCTCTCTCTCTCAGCTTTATTCTATCTACTTCTCGGCTTTCACACTGAGCGCCCCGCTGCGCTCCTCGTCATTCATCTGTGGAGGGATGGGCACACACACAATGCCGCTGATGGCGAAGGTGTGACGACTCGATTGCAGCCTGTCTCCCTGCGCGTGCGCTGCGTCTGTGTGGAGCGCTCGCAGCGTGTTATGATCTCACACACGATCTAAACCACGGCGACGGTGCAAAAGTCGTTCGCACTTTTCCGCCCAACACGATCCACTTTATGGTGCCAGAAGCATTCGGACACCTGACTGTCACACGAGGTCTAGGAGCATCCGGTTCCAATCCAGGGTTGGGTGAGGGTTCAGTCAGGGTTGAGATCAGTCAGGGCTCTCGGGTTCTTCATGGCTCACAGGGGCATTCTCACGTCCAGGGGTTTGCATTCTAGCAAGAAGGGAAATTGTTAGCCCTTTCCCATAATGGCGGTTCTGGAGCTAGTTTGGAAGTGGAGCCCAATTTCGAACTTTGTCTTCAGACAGACAGAGCATGCTACGGACCTCGGACAGAAAAACAGATTCCATGATGGCCCCAGCGTTTTGTTGGGTTAGAACAAAGACCCGCCTTACATCAGAGACTGTGGAGGGGGCGGGGTTATCACCAGCAACGAAACATGTTTCTTTAAAAAATTTGACTCAATATTTAATGGGCAGCTCAGATGCTTTCTAGTAATGATGAAGCCAGGAGAACTGCTCGCAAATCTACGCAAATCCTTTCGGCTAGCGCTAGAACAAAGAGTCGCTTTGTTGCCGTCAGGGGCCTGGGGGCGGGGTTATCACAAGCAACTAAAAGTTTGTGACCAATACAGTATGTTTAAGAAAAATGGACGACGTTTAATTTGACGGGCGGCTCAAATGCTTTCTGGTAATGATGAAGACAAGAGAACTGCTAGCTAGCAAAGCCATGTTGAAGTTCACCGTTGTTGTTGTTGTTGTTGTTGTTGTCGTCGTGCTTGCCGTTAGCGCTAGCATTGCGCATAACTTTGACGCTACAGGAGCATTGCTGGGAAAGTAGGCGTTTTAGCCCAAGCAAAAACAAAACCAGACACCAGACATGAACTAGCACCTGGTTCACTTTGGTATGAAAGACATTTTTGTTTTTTACAACCTTGTGGCAACTTGGAGTTGAGGAGCCACATATACAGTAGTCAGGTCAGGGGCGCACATACTTTTGTTCATATAGTTTATATATAATGTTTTTTTTTTATGACGCGCAAACTCTACTGTACTGTACGTATACATGGTAAACGTCAGGCGTTAGAACATTAGACCACGCCCACTTATTTGCAGTATTTGAGGAGAAATAAAATGAAGTCAGCTGACCACCTCATGTATGGAGTCTTTCTTCCCTGATGGCACAAATTCCAGGACTCGGATGGCGAAAGATTGGCTCTGAGAGCATGAGGGATCATTCGTGCACGTGGCGTGCTGTTACAGCAGCAGTCTATCGCCTTTGTTCTCTTCTTTAAAGCGGGAATAAATGGACAGATGTTACAGTACCACGTGTTCAAACCTCTAACGCGTTTCCGTCTCCTGGTCTTTTAGCCGTGGCGTGTTTACTAAGAGCGGAGTGATGTTGCGCGGCGCAGCGTGTGTTTAATGGCGTTTTAATGGAACAAACGCACTCTAATCTAGTGTGCAGATCTCCAGTCGTTTCCCCGCACACTCACACACACTCACACACACACACACACACACACAAACACACGCCATGCTACTGCTACTACTCCACACACGTCTCATTTATTATTTAGCTTCTCCTCACATTTACTCTATTAATGGTTCCTAGACTAATCCTGTGCGCTGGTGTACACAGAGCGAGAAACACACACACACACACACACACACACACACACACACACACACACAGACACTGTTTTAATTACTCACGGACTGTAAGAATAAAAATGAAAACGCAGACGAGATATCCCATGATCCAACGGTGCACAGACGGATCAAGGGGATTATTTGTTTTTCATATTAAGTAGCGGATGAAACTGTGTGTTCTGTGAAACACGCTATTAAAGGAAACTAATCAGTGATGCAGTGTTGCGATGACGCACAGCTACAGTTCATTCCTCGTCCAAATCTAGCAGCGGCTCGTCTTACCTTTTATCCATTCGTCGTTACTCATGGAGGGGGAACAGTGGAGTTTTTTTTGTCTGGTGGACAAATTTGGTGGACCGGAGGTTCGGAAATGTGTGTTGGTGTTGTTCAATAGGTTTGGTATGTCATGTGTGTTACAGTAAAATAGATTAGCATTAGCAGATTAGCAGACATAATCTACTAAACTATAAGTTTTAAGCATGCGTGTGATCCATTAACTCTTGGTCTGATTCATCAGTCTGTTCATTATTCGATTCATCGATACATGAACCGATTCATTGCTTTAGAAATTGTTTTCTTGGTTAATTGATTCCCTCACCGATTCACCTCATTGTCTCGATTCATCGATTCATCCTTTGTTTCAAACATTGCTTCATTGAGCGTTTCACAAATGTATTCATTGATTCTTTAAGTGATTCATTGATTATTAACTGTTTTATAACTGAATTTATATAGATTTTATTCAGTGTGGTCATGCATTGATTTGATATAAATAATAATTGATTGATTGATTCATTCGCTCAAGGCACTGATTCCTTGATTTATGCATGGAGTAATTCAAGGGTGCCTCCATTGATTAATTGATTGATTGAGTAATTAATCAATGAATGCAGTCATTCATTCATTGTGTCATAAATTGATTCATTAGTTAATTAATCATGCTCTGACCCATATATACAGACAGAACCTTTCCTTTACTTATATCGATTGATTCATCCTAATTGATTTAATTATTGAGTTATTAAGTTCATTTATTGACTTGTCGAATTATTGATTGATTCAATGTGTCAATAACTGTTTGATTGAGCGGTTCATGGATTAAAAACTGTTTTTCGAACTGAATTCATGTTAAATTCAATATTAAATGATTAAAGGGTGACTTCATTGACTGAATGATTCATTCATTCGTTCATCCATTGAGCGACTCTTTAAATGATTCATTAAGGGATTCATTTATAAATAACTGTTTTTCTAAGTAAGTCATTGTATTAATTCTGTATTAATTAATTGCATAGTTGGTTGATTGATTGATTGATTGATTGATTCATTCATTCATTCACTGAATCATTAAATGATTATCGTTTCATCCTAAAAAAAAAAACTCCAGGTTACAGTTACACAGTGCCCCTCTGTTTACGGCACATTTGAGCAAAGCATTATAACTATCACTATGTGTACTTAATGAACCCTGACCCTGAAAGGTCATCTGGTCCACAACACTTACGCGAGATAACGAAGAGGGCCTCGACCTCATTTGCATAATCCAATCATGTCGAGGTTTATTGTCTTTTTTTTTCTCGCAAAAAGGGGGGTTTTGAGGAGGACAGGTATTTATATCTTCTGCATGGAATCATTATATAATTCTCTCTCTCTCTCTCTCTCTCTCTCTCTCTCCTCACCCTGTGGAATGTACAGAAATAGCTATGCAAATGTTTTATCCCTAACCAAGTCGGTTCAAACGATCTTCCTCTAAACCTCTCATTTTTTATCTACACGTGCGCTCCTTTTTTTTTCACATATCAGTGTTTCTTTATGTCGTCCTTCGGTTTATCTTTCTTTCACCTTCTTACTGTGTGAACTCTGTAGGTATACAGTAACACTGGGAGTTTTTCTTTCTTTCTTTCTTTCTTTCTTTCTTTAAACCGAGCCAATATTCTTTCAGTTTTGACTATTCAGAATAGACTTTCAGTCTAAAAAATGACGCAGACGGAGCGTCGCAACAAGGCCGTGATGCTGATGTCGGAGTGGCGAACTGTATGGCTGTTGCGTGGCTGCCGGCTGGGATCTTAACTTAGACACAAGGCCAAGGAGGAGGTTGTTCCTGACTCCCTGCTCCGGCGTCCCGTTTCTCACAAACTGGGTGGAACTGGTTTTGTGGGTTTAAACTAACGCATCGTGGCACGAACATCATATTGTCGGTGCCATCCATCCGTCCGTCCAGGAACCTCTGTAGTCCTACAAGGGACACCGTGGAGACCAGCGGTCATCATCACTAGTGCATTTGTGACCGTGGGAGAAACTCCGGTCAACATTCACACACTACCGGCAATTTTGGGACGCCAGTTCATCTAATCCGCATGTCTTTGGATTATGGAGATGGATTTGATCATATATCCGAGCTGATAATATATTCACTGTAGCTCCGCCCCTTTCAAAAACCCATGACTATGATCTTATTTACACTACTTTTCCCGTTTCGCTTCCTTTCATAGTCTGTCTATTTTGTGCTCTGTACTCTCTCTCTCTCTCTCTCTCTTTCTCTTGTTCCTTCCCCATTAATTTTGACATTTTCATCAGTAATTTATTCCCAGTAGTAAATATATCCTAATATCTGCTTCTAAACATTCTATTTATGGTGTGAGAGCGTATTTACACTTCTCCACTGCTCCATTCCTCTCCCATCCTCCTGGTTCCTTCTCAGTCCAGCTCTCCTGGAAACCCTTTTGGTCCTCGTCTCTGTTCCTTCTCGTCCCTTGTTTCTGGCAGAGGTGTCTCAGGTGACTGTCCGCACCTTCCCAGAGCTCTCGCCCATGCCTGCTCGAGACTTTTAATGCTTTTTAATCACAGAGCAGTGCAGAATTAAACAATGTGTGTGTGTGTGTGTGTGTGTGTGTGTGTGTGTGTGTGTGTCTTCGAGCTCAGCTTGACTCAGTCAGGTCAACCGGAACGACATTGCCGGATTAGAGATGATGATTTGTTCTAGACTTTACTAAAGCATATGATCAAATCATTTTTTTCTTTTTTTCTCTTTTAAATGACGAGCAGACGAAACCAGATGATAGACTTGCCTGCGGACTGTGATTAAGCTTTAATAGATACAGCTACAGTACATCTTGTGAGTCAGCCAGAGGATCTTGTGATGCCCCTTGACTTTTCTGACTGCTTTTAGTTTCTACCTTACAAAGCCTGTGGTAGACACCAGTCGTTACGAGGGATTTAAAGACTTCATGCGCATTTCCGTAACCAAACAAGGTGTCTCCTGATGTGATAGTATAAACACAGCGATCGGTCTTTGTCACAGCGGACCAGTCAGATTAGAGAGTTTGCCGGTGCAACGTAAAGGAATGCTGGGGAGGAATGTCCAGGGTCATGAAGCAGAACACGTTATCTGAAAATGTAGCACACGTTCATGTTCTTGGTAAGGTCTCGTGTAGACCCCAGTATTTGGAAGCGAGCAAAACAGATTTCTAAAATAACAAACAGTTAAAATAATATGCTGTGAATAATATAGTCAACATAATGTTTCTGCTTGGTTTAACTGTCGGTTTAAAGAGAGCTGGAATTTGATGATTAAGTATTCAGGAACGTTTAATCCTTCTATCCCATTTTTGTAGGTCGACTTATCGTTTCCTGACATGTTAAAGACGATTTAGGGGAATTTTTCATGACCTAAAACAAACCAAATACCCCCGGTGTCCAAAATGGTGACCTACTGACCAAAATAGTAACCAGCTGGCCAATGTGGTGCCCAAACAACTCTCATGGTGACCAGATAAACAAAATAAAAACCAATCAACCGTCTAAATGGTGACCAGCTGACCAATGTGGTAGGCAGACAACATAATGACCAACTGACCAAACTGGCGACCAGCTGACCAAGCGATTAACATGGTGACCAGCTCACCCAGAAGGTGACCAGCTGACCAAAATCGCAGCCGACTGACCAAGAAACTAAATGGTGACCAGCTGACCAAAGTGGTGAGCTGACCAACTGACTAAACTAGCAACCAACTAACATATGGACCAACCGATTAACATGGTGACCGGCTAATCCAAAAAGTGACCAACTGACCAGGATGGTGACCAACTGACCAACGTCATGACCAAACAACTAACATTGTGACCAGCTGACCATAATGGTGAGCAGATGACCAGCGTGATGACCAACCAACATGGAGACCAATTTATCAAAATGGCAATCTACCAGCCGTCTAAGTGCCGACCTGCTGACCAGCGTCGTGACCAAACAACATGGTGACCAACCGACCAAAATGGCAACCAACATGGTGACCAACTGACCAAAATGGCAACCAACATGGTGACCAACTGAACAAAATGGCAACCAACATGGAGACCAATTTACCAAAATGGCAACCAACATGGTGACCAACTGACCAAAATGGCAACCAACATGGTGACCAACTGACCAAAATTGCAACCAACATGGAGACCAATTTATCAAAATGGCAACCAACATGGTGATCAACTGACCAAAATGGCAACCAACATGGTGACCAACTGAACAAAATGGCAACCAACATGGTGACCAACTGACCAAAATGGCAACCAACATGGTGACCAAATGAACAAAATGGCAACCAACATGGAGACCAATTTACCAAAATGGCAACCAACATGGTGATCAACTGACCAAAATGGCAACCAACATGGTGACCAAATGAACAAAATGGCAACCAACATGGAGACCAATTTACCAAAATCGCAACCAACATGGTGACCAACTGACCAAAATGGCAACCAACATGGTGACCAACTGAACAAAATGGCAACCAACATGGAGACCAATTTACCAAAATGGCAACCAACATGGTGACCAACTAACCAAAATGGCAACCAACATGGTGACCAACTGAACAAAATGGCAACCAACATGGAGACCAATTTACCAAAATGGCAATCTACCAGCCGTCTAAGTGCCGACCTGCTGACCAGCGTCGTGACCAAACAACATGGTGACCAACCGACCAAAAAGGCAACCAACATGGTGACCAACTGAACAAAATGGCAACCAACATGGTAACCAACTGACCAAAATGGAAACCAACATGGTAACCAACTGACCAAAATGGAAACCAACATGGTGACCAACTGAACAAAATGGCAACCAACATGGAGACCAATTTATCAAAATGGCAACCAACATGGTGATCAACTGACCAAAATGGCAACCAACATGGTGACCAACTGAACAAAATGGCAACCAACATGGTGACCAAATGAACAAAATGGCAACCAACATGGTGACCAAATGAACAAAATGGCAACCAACATGGAGACCAATTTACCAAAATGGCAACCAACATGGTGACCAACTGACCAAAAAAGCAACCAACATGGTGACCAACTGACCAAAAAGGCAACCAACATGGTGACCAACTGACCAAAATGGCAACCAACATGGTGACCAACTGACCAAAATGGCAACCAACATGGTGACCAACTGACCAAAATGGCAACCAACATCGTGACCAACTGACCAAAATGGCAACCAACATGGTGACCAACTGACCAAAAAGGCAACCACCTGACCAGCATGGTGACCAACTAGCTAACATAGTGACCAAATGACCAAGATGGTGACTCTATACCGCGTGAGCTGATTACACACACATTCCAGGAAGTCCAGAAATTGCGAAAACAGGCAGCCTGAAATTCGAAGGTGCCAATATTCCCGTCACTGTCTTTCCTTTGCTTATTGTTTGCCTTCACCTTTCCATCTCTGCTGCCAGTCGCGCTTGACTCTCTCTCTCTCTCTCTCTCTCTCTCTCTCTCTGGCTAACATTTACAACTCAGTTTGCGTCTCAGTCTTCCACTCAGAGCCGAATCGATGTCTGTGTTTATCTCCACCAGGCTCCTCTCAGGCTGCCGCTGAGATCTTTTGTGAGACTTTCTTCACGCTTTTGTGCGCGTGTATAAAAAGCCGCTTTTGTCAGAGTGTTTGCTGCTCCCTCTCGTATTGATGTGTTTTATAGAGTGACTCTGAATAATTGAGAGCTCGTCTGAGAGGTCCGTGAGCTGCGGCTTGCTGAGGGGGGAAAGCGGTGACAGGAGGAATCCTTCAGTAAACACATCATGAATTGGGTTTTCAGAAGAGCTGCCGTTTCCACTGGCGCGTTTAATGAGCGCCTGAAGGTTGGCGCTTGCACGGTTAGCACAGGGATCCAAACGAAACGGAGAACAGGTTATAAAATCAGAACAATATACCTATCTAGATATAGATACTGTTACTGTCTGGAAAGTCATTATTTACTTTTCTTGTCCTGCAGTGTTTTACTCCTCTTACACCACAGCAATGTCCAAAGCAAACCATTTTTATTAAGGGAACAACATCTTTTGCTTCCTCATTCATTTCTACATGTTGCCAAGTCCTGACACTGGAGACTCCTTTCATGAATTTAAAACACCTTGACTACCATGTGTTCTGTCGATCTTCTGTCCATCACTGGGTTAACTCTGCCTCTGACCGTAAGCGTAGAGATCATTTTCTGCAGCGACCTCAGTGATTCAGCACCACGCTCGTGATCGTTCTCTGCCTCATTCTCCAAATCTGCTTCCTCTTTATTCCTCTGTCAGATACCCTCCCAGCTCATTTTACACACTTTCATACTATACTGGAAAACACCACGTCAAATGAGCCTTAAAATACGCAATTGCAACATTTACACGCAGCCTAATAACCTGCTAATAACACAGATTGCTCAGCTGGAGTAAACAGCGGCGGATATATATATATCCTTCTGTTTAATTGAGGCGGATAATCTGTTTAACACCCTCAACCCCTGACTTCGGGAACAGCTATGGATTATTCATTAATTACACTTAAGAGCTTCTGGGAACTCATTATTTTCTGATTATGAGAATGACACCATTGTGTCCTGACAGTTTAAGGGGTTAATAATGAGTTAAATGTAAATACACAGCAATCATCATGCCCTAAGTCTCCTGAGATAGGCTCCAGGCCCCTCGCGACATTTTGCGATTCTCACAACTTGGCAACTGACGCTGGTAACCAACTGATCAACATGGATAACAACTAAGAACATGAAGAGCAACCAACTAAAATGATGGCCAACACCTGATGGTGAGCATCTAATCAAAATGGCGAAGACCGGACCAACGTGGTGACCAACTGAACGACATGGTGACCAACCAACCATCTAACAGAGAGCTGTGCGATTTTATCAATTATATATACCAACTTTATAACCATTTTTTGATGGTTGAAGTGATTAATTGAATGAATGCGACAGTTTTTGATTTCGGAATTGATCCACGAATATTAAAATAATTTATCTGAACTTGCAGTTATTTACGGTAGGACTCTTAAATTGATGACTTCCTTAAAAATATACCACAGCTTGCAAAAGGAAAATACAAATCAGTTCCATCTTCCGCAAATACTCTCGTTTTGTAAGATTATCACTTCTTCTTCTTTTGAGTTTATGGGCAGTTGAATGAATTACCATCCCTAGTGTGGAGCAGAAAAAAAAAATATGGCTGCTTGAAACAAATTAGACAATTCTTTTGTGAGAATTGAAAATCACAATGACCTAAATTTGAATCAACAACCTGTCTATGATTTACAGTGACCAACCAAAATGGCGCCAAACCAACCAAAATAACCGAAATGGCCAGCAAACTGATCTACATCGAAAACCATCTTGGTTGCCATTTTGATTACCATTTTGGTGGGTTGGTCACCAACATGATGACCAACCCACCGAAATAACCCAAATAGCAAATTGATTTCTGGGCCAGATCTGGCAGAGGAATACGGCCCAAGGTTGGCCCAAACGCTGTTTGCCGAAAGTCAACCAGAACAATGCTGGAATTGGATCAAACCTCAGCCACAATTTTACATTGTCCTCAGAAATCAGCCATAACTGGCCCTCAGCAGTGCCGGAATACACAGAAATCAGCCAGACAAGAGCCGAACCTTTTGCCACCACCTTTACCCCAGAATTCAGCCGCAACGTATGCAGATGGTCCAGAAGACAGCCATAACTGGACCAATTTTATGCCAGATTCCCCCAATTCTTTTTTATTTTTTACCAGAAATTAACCTTATATTCTATTTATAGGTATAAAAAAAAACAAAACTACATAAATGCAAAGTACAGTATAGTGATTTATTGATGCTGAGAGAAAAAAAATTCTCAACAAAATAACAGGAAAAAAAGAAACGTGGAAAAAAACGGATAACACAAGTAAGGAAAACAAAAGTAACAAATAGTCACAATACAAGAATAATAAAAGGACGAATGAAACCAAGCAATAAATGAAACTGTTAAACAATAATGCAATTTAAAGAAGGTAACCAGTCGTCGAATGTGGTGACCAAACCAACCAACCAACCAAATGGGCAAAGAAAAGACAGACATGGTGACCAACCGCTAGAAACGCAACATGGCAACCAATATGATGGACGACTTGACCCAAATGGTGATCACCTAACCAAACTTGGCGGCTGTAAATAAAAAGTCCACCAAGGAAAGAAATTAGCAATGGATGGATTGGATTAATAAAATGTCAGAGTAATATTTTGAGGAATACTTCCATTCTTGATTTGGGGCCTCAGTGGTTGGTTTCTTACCTGCCATGCAGAAGGCCTGGGTTCAATTCCCACCCAATGCCCAAACCCTAGTCACTGGATCCAGTGCTGGTCCCAACCGCAGATAAAATGGAAGAGCATTAAGTTTGGATTGGATGGTCCGCTATGGCGACCCCTTGACAGGAGCAGCCTAAAGACCAAAACCTTCCATTCTTCAATGGAAATGAATTAAAATTGTCCTCAGCCCAGAACAACGCATTCTTCTTTACTCCAGTGTGTCGTTGCTCGTCTGATGCACTCTTCCTACATCGATATCAAATTTTAGCACAACCCTGCTGGGTTCTCCGTTAATGTACTTGTTTCATATGCGTTTCCATGGTAACAAATCACACCTAGGCAAGGGATAGCTTCTGCTCCATCCCTTGACTGATGCAAACAGTTACAAATGTGCAATTAACAAGTCGTTTTTACTAGAACGTAATTTGATTTGAAATACTGAGTACCCCTGAGTGTGAACCCTTTAACTCGAGGACACTTTAAAACTTTTTAATTAGGCAGAAGTTTGTAGCCACGTCAGCGGTCTCGTGTAATTATGATTCCTTTACACCCTGGTTGTCATGGCGACGCTGGCCCCGAAAACAGAGCTCGTCGGCGTTCCGTTCGCATGTGAACAGAAACAGATCTCTTTAGGCTGAGGATATATAAACGCCTCGGTGAGAAGAGTGCGACGAGAGTGAGTCAGTGACAGCAAAACACTAATCAGGATGAAGAGCCGGTTTGGATGTCGTCGGAAAAAGGGTGTTATGTAACGTGTAATTATCACGCCGAGCGACTGTCGGTGACCTGACACATCGCATCGTGTCACGGGCCTCTGAAGCGCCTGCCATGGTGATGATGATGATGATGATGATGATGATGGTGAGGGGATGTTTTATGCTCTGTCGCTTTCCATATTCATGGGTTAATTTTAGATTCACACACTGTTGTGGGGGGAAAAAAAAACTAAAAATAGCAGGTTGTTATTTCAGCTTTCTGTAAAAGTCTATATTTCTGTTAGTACTGATATTAGTGATGTTATGATTCAGAAGTCTCTCTCTCTCTCTCTCTGTCTCTCTATTACTTTGCCTACCGGTAATTCTTGTTCTTATTCTGTCTCGCCATTTATTTTTCTGCTGAGTTTGTTTTTTTTCTATAGATTGCTCTTTGTTTTTCTCACTTTCTCTCCCTCTCTTCTACTCTCACTCTTTCGCTCTCTGTCTCTCCGTCTCTTTTTTCCTCCGTCCTTTATTGAACCTCGGTCTCTTGTTTTTCTTTTTTATAAACACCTTTCTTGTGATTTCTCTCCTCATCTCTCCGTCCATGTCTCTGTCTCTGTCCCCGTCCTGCAGGAGGATGGGAAGGTGATGGACGGCGGGCTGCTGGGCGACGCTAACGGTGTGGGCTCGGGCTCCGCGCGGCAGAAGGACAGCGGGAAATGGCAGAGGCCTCGGTTCACGCGGAAGGCGCTGATGAGGTGCTGCCTGCTCCGCTGGATCATCGCCAGCACCGGCCCTAAAGAGCAGGGTGAGCGAGTGTGCTGCGCAAATATATCATTAAAATATCAGTGGTCTGGAGTTGTGCAATGTAACCAGTGTGCACCAGTTATGCAGTGCTGAAGCCTAATTAAGGACTGCAGTTAGTTTTAATTAGTCATATCGATGGTGAACCGAACCAAATCAGATCATTACTGAACTACTGGAACTTAATTATTGGATCCGAGAATGTAATGCAACTATATGATGCAGGTACACTTGGACAAATTATAGACAATAAAGAAATCAGTGTCACTATGCGTTAAATTTAACAGTGTCAGTGCTGAAGCAGATTGTTTCATTGCTGATTCGGATCGTGTCAGCGCTGAATCAGATCAAAGTGGTCCTGAATCAGATTGTATTAGTCCTAAATCGAATCGTATCCATGCTGAATCAGATCAAGGTAATGCTTAATCGTATCGTATCAGTGCTGAATCGGATCGTGTCATACTGAATCAGATCACATCATTGCTGATTCAGATCATTGTAGTGCTGAATCAGATATACTGTATCAGTGACGAATCAGATGTATAAGGGCTGAATCAGATCATTTCAGTGCTGAAACTGTATAAGTGCTGAATCAGCTCATAGTAGTGCTGAATCAAATCAAATCAACATTTATTATGAATCAGATGGTATCAGTTCTGAATCAGATCATAGTAGTGCTGAATAAGATGTATCAGTGCTGAATCAGATCGTATCAGTGCTGAATAAGATGTATCAGTGCTGAATCAGATGTATCAGTGCTGATTCAGATCATGTCATTGCTGATTCAGATCATTGTAGTGCTGAATCAGATATATCACTGACGAATCAGATGTATAAGGGCTGAATCAGATCATTTCAGTGCTGAATCAGATGTATCAGTGCTGAATCAGATGGTTTTTTGGTCTTAAAACAGATGTATCAGTGCTGAATCAGATTTATCAGTGCTGAATCAGATGTATCAGTGCTGAATCAGATCGTATTAGTGCTGAATCAGATGTATCAGTGCTGAATCAGATGTATCAGTGCTGAATCAGATGTATCAGTGCTGAATCAGATCGTATTAGTGCTGAATCAGATCGTATTAGTGCTGAATCAGATCGTATTAGTGCTGAATCAGATCGTATTAGTGCTGAATCAGATGTATCAGTGCTGAATCAGATGTATCAGTGCTGAATCAGATCGTATTAGTGCTGAATCAGATCGTATTAGTGCTGAATCAGATCGTATTAGTGCTGAATCAGATTGTATTAGTGCTGAATCAGATGAATCAGATATGAATCAGATGTATCAGTGCTGAATCAGATCGTATTAGTGCTGAATCAGATTCGGTGCTGAATCAGATGATGTGTGAATCAGATTGTATTAGTGCTGAATCAGATCGTGCTGAATCAGATTGTATTATGTGATCAGATTGTAAATGCTGAATTAGATCACAGTAGTGCTGAATCGGATTGTATCAGTACTAAACTTAAATTCAGATCGTATTAGTGCTGAATCAGATGTATCAGTGCTGAATCAGATTGTATTAGTGCTGAATCAGATGTATCAGTGCTGAATCGTCTTAGTGCTGAATCAGATTTATTAGTGCTGAATCAATCGTAAGTGCTGAATCAGATTGTATTAGTGCTGAATCAGATCGTATTAGTGCTGAATCAGATTGTATTAGTGCTGAATCAGATGTGTAAATGCTGAATTAGATCACAGTAGTGCTGAATCGGATTGTATCAGTACTAAACTTAAATTCAGATCGTATTAGTGCTGAATCAGATGTATCAGTGCTGAATCAGATTTATCAGTGCTGAATCAGATTTATCAGTGCTGAATCAGATCGTATTAGTGCTGAATCAGATCGTATTAGTGCTGAATCAGATCGTATTAGTGCTGAATCAGATCGTATTAGTGCTGAATCAGATGTATCAGTGCTGAATCAGATGTATCAGTGCTGAATCAGATGTATTAGTGCTGAATCAGATCGTATTAGTGCTGAATCAGATCGTATTAGTGCTGAATCAGATGTGTAAATGCTGAATGAGATCACAGTAGTGCTGAATCGGATTGTATCAGTACTAAACTTAAATTCAGATCGTATTAGTGCTGAATCAGATGTATCAGTGCTGAATCAGATTGTATTAGTGCTGAATCAGATTGTATTAGTGCTGAATCAGATGTATCAGTGCTGAATCAGATCGTCTTAGTGCTGAATCAGATCGTATTAGTGCTGAATCAGATCGTATTAGTGCTGAATCAGATCGTATTAGTGCTGAATCAGATTGTATTAGTGCTGAATCAGATCGTATTAGTGCTGAATCAGATTGTATTAGTGCTGAATCAGATGTGTAAATGCTGAATTAGATCACAGTAGTGCTGAATCGGATTGTATCAGTACTAAACTTAAATTCAGATCGTATTAGTGCTGAATCAGATGTATCAGTGCTGAATCAGATTTATCAGTGCTGAATCAGATGTATCAGTGCTGAATCAGATTTATCAGTGCTGAATCAGATTGTATTAGTGCTGAATCAGATGTATCAGTGCTGAATCAGATCGTCTTAGTGCTGAATCAGATCGTATTAGTGCTGAATCAGATCGTATTAGTGCTGAATCAGATTGTATTAGTGCTGAATCAGATGTATCAGTGCTGAATCAGATGTATCAGTGCTGAATCAGATGTATCAGTGCTGAATCAGATCGTATTAGTGCTGAAGCAGATCGTATTAGTGCTGAATCAGATCGTATTAGTGCTGAATCAGATCGTATTAGTGCTGAATCAGATGTGTAAATGCTGAATGAGATCACAGTAGTGCTGAATCGGATTGTATCAGTACTAAACTTAAATTCAGATCGTATTAGTGCTGAATCAGATGTATCAGTGCTGAATCAGATTGTATTAGTGCTGAATCAGATCGTATTAGTGCTGAATCAGATGTGTAAATGCTGAATGAGATCACAGTAGTGCTGAATCGGATTGTATCAGTACTAAACTTAAATTGTATCAGCGCTGAACTGAATAATATTAGTGCCGGACTGAAGTGTAAAAGTGCTGAAATTAAATTGTGTCAGTGGCGATTCAGATTATATCAGTGCTAAACTGAATCGCGGCAGTGCTGATTCAAATGACCTGAATTATAGATTCAATGCTCAGCTGAATGATGTCAGTGGCGTTCCAACTCTAAATCACATCACATCAGTGCTGCTTCGAAAGAGTGCACTGAAGAGTATCCATTACACATTTAATTCGATCAATTCTGAACTGGTAATTAACTGAATTATATGAGTGATTTCCTGAATCTTATCAGTGCTGAACATAACTGGATCAGGAGTGAATTGAAGTGTATTGAACGGTTGCGTCCCAGAATGCAGTACGGCTGCAGTATACCGTATGTGTGATGTACAGTAGAGCCATTTAAAAAAAAAAGGAATGTTTTAAAAAATGTCATTCTTGAAAAAAAAAAAACTACACTAGGACACATCAACGGATGTTATATTGAACTGAATCAAATCGATCTGCTGAATCGCATTGTATTGAATCAGTACTGGTTTAGTTTGTAGTGTACAGTATATAATATCGTGTACAGAGATGGGATTGTACACACTCGCGTAAAATAATCACAAGACAATGCAGACAATTTGCTCTTGATCGCATCTTGTAACTCTGTGTGTGTGTGTGTGTGTGTGTGTGTGTGTGTTATTGATCTCAGCGGCTCAGTGATCGTAGAAAGAGGAAGTCATTAGTGATAATAAGATGTCTATGGATCGGTGGACTTTTATGTCAGACATTCATTCTTCCATTCTCGTTAACCAAGACCGGAGCGAGTAGCGTTTCAGTTTAACAGTTCAGATCAAACGCAAATCATATTTTAATGCGAATGATATTTAGTCCTGACATCAGGCAAGTATGACAACGTGGTCCAAGTGTACAAACATGGCACGGTAGGAAATGTAAAAACAAAAAAAACCAAACAATCTAATTATAGAAACTTAAAGTCATTTGTGTAATAAATGCTGCGCGGTTAATACGGTTAATAGTCCAGGGCTTGTTTTAATTTAGCCTGATACGGAGCGGAGATAATTGAATTTCGCAGCCATCAAAGGCGACGTTTAATTCTGAGCTGCTGTGTGAAGCGGCCGAGCCGGTCTGCCTCTCCCCCTGCGTAATGACGTCGTGCTGAGTGATATTAGAAAGTGCACAACAGATGGCACACGCCTGAAGCTCATAATGATCGCTGCACGCAACAAGCTCACACACACACACACACACACACACACACACACACACACACACACACACGCACAATGTAATGACTTTGAATCTATTTGGATGTCACAACAAACATTAGAAGACAATGACTAGGGGCTTCTAATTTTGGACGCTCTGCTCCACCTGCATCAGCTGCGTTTGTTCAGGTGCAGCGCAAAGTAATGGCACCCCCAACGCGCTAGGTGATCGCGCTTGACCTCATAAATCCCGACAAAGTGCGCAGCTTTCGTGAAATCGATCACTGCCAAAAAAAAAATAAAAAAAAATGTAATGGATAAAAAATTAATGAAAGGAACAGGAACAGGAAGTTTATTCAGACCCGGACTCGAAGCAGAAGACGTGGACTTTGACTTGACTTGTTTTTTCTTTTTCTTTTCAGCAATCTTATTGCACTTAACCCACCACCGATTACAGCTTTTTAATCATTCAAAATTGTGCAACTCCAGGTCTGCGCAGTGCACGAGTGATAAACTAGTTTATGAATAAATAATCCTTCAGCAGCAGCAGCAGCAGCAGCGCGTACGGAGAGTACGAGCGCCAGTAGCACAGGGACTTTTTGTGCACATGTCTGGGTTTGTGCTGCAGCATGATGACACAGGGTGACAATGCGCCGCAGGAGGAGAGACAGAGAGACCACAAGGGTACAGGCGGAGAGACCCGAAATGACCCGTGTTCACGATTTCCGTTAAGAAAGACGGAAGGATGGATCATTAAGAAACTCTAAACAAAATAAACAATAAGGGGTTAGGATTATTAATCTCAAAATCCAAATTCAAATTGCAATTCAAGTGTAAATTCGTTACGAATTAAAACACACACACACACACACACACACACACACACACACACACACACAAGTAAGCATAATCATGCAGACATGCAGTAGACGCTTTTTCAGCTATAGATGGTCAAGACAAAAAAACAAACAAACAACAAAAAAACAAACAAACAAACAAACAAAAAAAATATATATATATTAAATTTAAAAAGAAAAACAAATAAAACTAAACATAACATTTGCATTAAAGTAGAATATACCGTACCAAGGATTGAATTTGCAAGAAGGACATATAAAATAAAAAAACCTATGATGAAGGAGAATGTAAGGCCGAGTGGCAGCATTAGTGCGATTAAATCAAACTGGTTTTATTTCTATTTTAAATCAGAAATCATTTTTCATTTCTTTTAAACGTTCCATCGATATCGTTTTCTATGTCGCTTCACGGTTCTTTTCTTCTCTTTTATGTAACGCACTTTAAATTACACTCGTGTATGAAATGCGCCATACGAATGATTTGATTTGATTGTCAAAATCGGATCCGGTACAAACTTTATAACATTATGAAACATCGTCGATTAAACAAGTGTGCATTACTCAATGTCAAATTCTAAAGATGTCAGTTACATGGACGAAGAGGAAAATCCTCCTGCAAGTAGGTTTTGCTTCATGATCAAGAGTACAAAGGGAACAGGAAGAAGAAAAATGAATTTAAACAAACGACAGAACCCGAAAAATTGGTTGTCATGGCAACACATTGTTATAACGCATACAAGACGCGTGTCTTTTACCGCGTGTTTAATTTGCAAGCATAGAAATGCTCAATAGAAACGGATCGGAATGTCCAATAACCCCGCCCTGAGTCGCGCTGTTATTGGAAACTCATCAATGACGGAGTGGTGGGACGAGGCCAAGCTTAACGAAGCTAATGATTTCACCCTGATGTTGATTGTTCCCTAATCCCCAGAGTCTCGCTCTTTTTTAAATGAGAGTGCAGGGCTGTTAGGCCGTTAGACCAGCGTCTCTCTCTCTCTCTCTCGCGCGCGCTCTCTCTATGTCAGACGCGAGCGATGGCGCCATCTAGGGTACAGAAGATGTCAGAGAGTCTGATCATACAAAAAAACAAAACAACCCTTAACACGAAGCAACATCAGGAGTGTGAAACAGGTTTGCACAGCCTACAGTGATATTCATACTGTAAGTTAGAGTAGGCTTCCTGTTTGTTGTATTGAGAACCCGACTCAAGTAAAAGTAGACGTCCTCCATTTATTTGTGGACCGCAGTCAAAGTGAAGAAGTAAGAAGTCATCTTCAGATTTACTTACGTAGGTCGTTGTCTCGAAGAAAAGTAAATTCATGCAATTACACACAACAGTCAGCAGGTGGCGGAATTCCACTGTGGTTAGGGAACGCAACGGCATGCAGACGTCGTACTGTGGTATAAATAAACGTAGAGATAGTAGCTGAGTAACAGTAAGGTCAAAAGTATGAGCTCAAAGGTTTCCTCTAACAAAGCTACTCAAGTAAAGTACAAAATAAATAGAACAAAATACAGCAATGAAGTAAATAAATAAGTACAGTAACTCAGTTACCTCCGAACGTTTAGTCCTCGCGAAAAGGGTGCTCTAATGAATGATTCTCTCTGTGGTTTGATTTGGATGCAACTAGAAAGATCCGGTTGTGTCATCAAAAAAAAGAATTAAAAGGCGCGATATTTTTATTTATTGTTCTTGCAACAAATAACATGTAAGCATACAGTATATCTAGATCATACTAAACTATATTTGTGAACTCCAGCTTCAACCCAGCCTGGACACCCTGGATGGCACTCACACACACACACACACACACACACACACACACACACACACACACATAGACACACACACAATCATACACTGCAGATCATTTGCAAACACCAATTAGTCTACACTCACAAGCATAAGAACCCCGTGCATGCAGGACTGGAGATGAAATTCGAACCTTAAACCTTGGCAACGTGAGCCAAGCGCTAAACCAGTGGGGGAAAAAAAAAAAAAAAAAAAAAACACCTTTTGGATCCTTGAAGTTGAAGACCTGTCCGAGATCTATTCAAATATAGGGGTCAGTGTGGCGCGGGGTCAGGTGACGCATCAACAATCACTCACATGCTACAAATAAAGAAAGAAAGAAATGGACCAAGTTTGAGAAAGAGACCATCTGTATGTTTTTTTTGTAACTCAGGACTTCAGACAGTCTGGAAAAGAAAATACAGTTTTTCAATAAGATTCCCGATTTCACTCGGATAAGAAGTGCCCTACGCTGGGTGAAATTGGAGTCGTCCCCTTCATCTCTCTCTCTCTCTCTCTCTGACACACACACACACACACACACACACACACACACACACACACACACACTGCTGTCTCTTCTATCCACATTGAAATGTTAATCAGCGCGAGGAGACGTCCGGGGGGTGTCCCACCCTGCATGGATCTACTCCGTACCAGTGCGGGAGCGGTGTAGTCGAGGACGTCTCACACTTTTTGGACTCCCCTGATCACTGTGTTGTTCCGGTTCTGGTGCTTCACGTCGCCAGGGGACGCCGCTGTCCATTAAGTTTTCCAGTGAGCTCTAACCTTTGATGAGCATGGAGAAATTCTCCTGGAGGAGGTGAAAGTTGCCTTGAAAGTAGATCCTCGGGGGGAAGTAAAGAGCAAGTCTCCGGTACGTAAAGTCGGCGCGTCGAGGAGTTCGGCATGGACGTCCTGATCAGGTGTAGAGATCTGTGTCAGAAGGAGCTGGGCAAAATCCTGCGCTGTTTCTTCGGCTTCATCAGCGGCACTCTGGTACAAGGTCAGCTCAGCACGACTTCGGTTCATCATCCCTGCTTTTTAACGCGTCGGCTTATCTTCTGTCTGCTTGTTTTATCCTTAAAGTTTATCAACCGCGCCGATTTCGGCGCATGACAGATTGGCGTACGTGACAGGAAACGGCACTGTCTGTGTGGCGGAGTTGCCGTCCTTCATGTCGTGCGCTTACCATGCGTTCTGTTTGTCCTTCCGTCGTTCATTGATTTCATGTAAAACTATCTTTCTGCAGCAATGTCATGTGTCATCATCTGTGTGTGTGTGTGTGTGTGTGTGTGTGTGTGTGTGTGTGTGTGTGTCATGCTTACTAAAGGTCAGTTCAGTCTTCTTCATGACCCGTGTTTTGACCCGTGAGTGTTTTTCGGAGAGACGTTTCTTCAGAACCAAATACAACACACTCCATGGTATCACATTTTAAGTGACCTTATAACGGCACAAAAAAGGCTTATTTGACTCTTGAGACATTTGTACCTTTGGTTTGTTTGCTATTTGGTTTGGTTTTTGCCAAAGTCACCAACTCAGGTATAAACCATGGACCGGTCGCTCAATTCCGTAAATACAGTAAATACAGTAGTATTGTTCATCATTCCAGTTCTCTAGATTTCACTACAATGAAATACACTGCACTAGAAAGTATAATTAAATTAAAAATATAACTTTTTATTAAAAGTAAAATAAGAATAAACTTTTTTTTTCACTTACAAAAATTTTGGCTGTAAATGTACAATATTTAAAAAGTTATGAAATATTATATAATTAAACTAGTAACGTATACAGTATGCCGGACTTACAGACTGTGCAGAAAGAAGCTGTAAACCCTGAGGCATAACATTTTTCCATTGTCAGACAAAAACCAGTCCACATCCTTTAACATGTTAATGCTCTGCTCAACTTTTTGCTAGAGCACATTTAACCTACTACAAAATATGTTGAACTTAACCTGATTGAGCCATCTCTACCGTTTGGTTAAGGTACTGTATGCTATGCTGAAAAGAAAAAAAACCTAGCTGTCACTTCGCATCATACCATAAGAAATAAAGTGGATTTAATCCCCAAACACATTTGAGCACATTCAACCTACTACAAAATATGTTGAACTTAACCTGATTGAGCCATCTCTACCGTTTGGTTAAGGTACTGTATGCTATGCTGAAAAGAAAAAAAACCTAGCTGTCACTTCGCATCATACCATAAGAAATAAAGTGGATTTAATCCCCAAACACATTTGAGCACATTCAACCTACTACAAAATATGTTGAACTTAACCTGATTGAGCCATCTCTACCGTTTGGTTAAGGTACTGTATGCTATGCTGAAAAGAAAAAAAACCTAGCTGTCACTTCGCATCATACCATAAGAAATAAAGTGGATTTAATCCCCAAACACATTTGAGCACATTCAACCTACTACAAAATATGTTGAACTTAACCTGATTGAGCCATCTCTACCGTTTGGTTAAGGTACTGTATGCTATGCTGAAAAGGAAAAAAACCTAGATGTCACTTCGCATCATACCATAAGAAATAAAGTGGATTTAATCCCCAAACACATTTGAGCACATTTAACCTACTACAAAATATGTTGAACTTAACCTGATTGAGCCATCTCTACCACTCGGCTTAGGTACTGTATGCTATGTTGAAAAGAAAAAACCCTAGATGTCACTTCGCATCATACCATAAGAAATAAAGTGGAATTAATGCCCAAACACATTTGAGCACATTTAACCTACTACAAAATATGTTGAACTTAACCTGATTGAGCCATCTCTACCACTCGGCTTAGGTACTGTATGCTATGTTGAAAAGAAAAAACCCTAGATGTCACTTCGCATCATACCATAAGAAATAAAGTGGAATTAATGCCCAAACACATTTGAGCACATTTAACCTACTACAAAATATGTTGAACTTAACCTGATTGAGCCATCTCTACCACTCGGCTTAGGTACTGTATGCTATGTTGAAAAGAAAAAACCCTAGATGTCACTTCGCATCATACCATAAGAAATAAAGTGGATTTAATGCCTTGCATTTTATGTGACTTTTTTTGGTATTTGTAGATATATTGCTACTTTTACCATGAAGTGACATCTCAGCCGTTTGGAAGAGGCTTTTTAAAAATGTGTTTCATAATTGGTTCAATGATCCATCTTCAGAGAAAATAAAAATCTTAGTAAGTATGGCAAAGAGCTAATAAGAAGCCTAGAAAAAAAAATCAGAGCATTTGCTTCAGTCTCTGATCAGAGAGGTGAAGTCAGGGTTAGTGGAGAGTGCAATATCCCAAATCTCTCCGAAATCAGGTCTGAATCCCTGCAGGGAAAAATCAGCAGTGTGAGAGAGGATGGGATCAGCTGCTGTGTGTGTGTGTGTGTGTGGATTCGTGATGGGGTGGGTGGGTGATGAACGAGTCTGAAGGGAGAGGAACCAGTGCAGAGCTTTAGACAGATTCAGAAGTTAATAATGAAGACTTTAAATAGGAATGCTCAGGCTTCAGGCCTGCACTGTGAAAGTCTTTGAAATGCAGGAAAAAACATCACCCTGAAGCAGCTTACTTTATTTATACTGTATAATATTTAAGTAGTCATGATGTTTGCTCACACAAATGGGATTTTGGTGCTAATTTGTTGGATGTTTTGGCGTCATGCGGAACGTCTGCCGGTCACACTCGACAATCATGTTTTGCTGTCAGCTCCTAAAAGCTGATGTTCTCACTCACTCTGCGTTTTCTACATGATCTCCAAACAGATCCTACATACAGTGGAGGTAAAAAATTTCGAGATCCCATAATGCAACCCGGCTATATGACGTCAGAGTCTCAGATCAGAGACTCATCTCAGCGTGCGAGCGAGCCGTCCACGAGATAACGAGTGCCGTCTTACGACTGTGAATGCTGAATCTTTGGAAGCTGATCTCTTTGATCAGAGGAGATGAGGGAGCCGGAGAGAGTGAAACACTAAAGCATCTGCTGCATCACTTTCTTTAGATAGAGAGATAAATCTCACTGCACTACTGTCTCATCAGCGGGTAGTCGAATGGCAGAGTCAGCAATGCCAGGGAATGGAGTTAAATTAAAGACTTTTTGAGTTTCTTCCTAATGTAGTCACATCTGAATCCACCATTTCTTTCGGCATCACCTACAAGTTTCCAGGAAGGGCGCAATTCTATCACATGCTTTCCTAGAGGAATATGTATCTCATAACAAAAAACGAAATAATATTAATAATATTAATAATAATAATAATAATAATAATAATAATAATAAAAGTGTTGACCTGATTGAGCCATCTCTACCATTCGGTTGAGCTATACTGTGCTGTGATATACTATGAAGCCACTGTATTTTTTTAAACGTCTGTACACGCTTACATGCAGTCCCAAATAAAAAATAAAAAAAATGTCCTAATTGAAATGATAAAATTAATCTTTAACATCATTAGATGTAATTATAATATGGAACCTGCATATTATACAGAGTGGATTATAATTTTTTTTTTGTTGCAATTTTCATTTCACACACTTCAAATAAACGATAACGTCTTTTTTTCTTCTTTTTTTTGCTATATTTTTAACAAATGCATTATATTTTTGTATTTTATATTATATATGTGTGTATATATATATATATATATATATATATATATATATATATATATATATATATTTAATTGCTGCATCTAGAATGGATTTGATTTACGATTTTGTTATTCTATGTTTTTATACAATTTTTCCAACAAGCATTAACCTTAAATCAATTTTTTTTTCAGATAAAAATGCATTCAAGAAAGAATACCCTTTTATTTAAACTGAACAGAATGAATACCAGCTAGAGTGCTATTATTGTGCAGTATATAGTTTGACCAGTTGGCAGCGTTCAGTGCTAACAGTGCATAAATCGGGTGTACGCTGTGTAATTTGTACCTTTATGTGCTGCTGGTGCTGGAACAAAGAACCCGTCCCAGCCGTAATCAGAAGTAAGAATCGATATCAGGTGATAAAAGCGTGCAAATGGAAATGGAAACCTGGCTTGTAGACCTGCACGGATGGATGTTTTACGGAGTCGTAGTCTGCGGTGCTCGTACGGTATGTCATGTGATTCCTGAGTCCGGTTCACAGTGGGAGGGGAAATTGTGGGGTCAAAGGTGAAAAGGTTAATGACAGGAATCGGAGCAGCTAGACAGGTGAGTAAACTGATGGACACGGACAGCACAGGGAAAGAACTGTATGAAGTTCATGTATATACTGTATAAAACAAACTGTGAACTTCTCCATACAAAAGAAAACCTTTTACCTTGTCTGGAAGAAAACTTGAACCCAAGAGATTATGATTAGTGTCCGGTTTTATGATTTAATTCAGATAAAGTCAGTTGGAATGATAAGCACTGTCGTTTTGCACCTCCAGGTTCTGGGTTCGATTCCCACCTCGGGGTCTGTGTGTACGAACTTTGCATGTTCTCCCCGTGCTTGGTGGTTTCCTCCAGGTACTCCGGTTTTCTCCCACAGTCCAAAGACATGCAGATTAGGCTAATTAGCATTCCCAAATTGTCCGTAGTGTTTGAATGCGCGTATGTGTCCTGCGATGGACTGGGACCGCGTCCAGGTGTACCCCACCTCGTGCGCTAAATCTCCCGAGACCCCCACGATCCTGTCTACAGGACAAAGCGGTATAGACGGTGAGTGAATAAAGTGCTCCCTAACTTAAGCAATGTCTCTGATTCAGCAGTGTCTCCGATGCCCGCTGTAGTTTTAAAAAGACAATATTATTGAATGAATAATTCATAAATTCATTAGAGCATGATATTTATCGGCCGCGATTAACGCATTGATCCTCCTGGGATTTAAAACGTGGCTATTGTTTGGTCTTTTCCTTTTGTCCCACTCCTCGTGAGGCAAACCCGTCCACTATAGATGTGATCGCCGTGTCCCCTGCAGCGGTCACTCTTCTGTCAGGCCAGTCAGGTCTCAAATGACGCCTCTGTGTCTCTCATGGGACCTTGTCCTTTTCCCCACCGGCGCCGAGCTGTTCTTTAAAATGAAGAGATGAAAACACACACACACACACACACACACACACACACACACACACACACACACACACACATCAATCCAGTCTCAGGCCTATTCTACATACAAACATGGTGCTATTTTTAAAAACAGTGTTAAAAAATCTGTGTCCACATGAAAAGACACTGTCCTAGCATGCAGTACCAACAGGAGGTTACGCAACACTAACCAGGATGCCCAAACAAAAGCCTGAAAAAACTTTTCAACAAGTAAGACATACACAGAAGATAGACTGTGCGTCTACATGTCCGGCGTATATTGAAGCAGGTGTCAAAGCAGCAGCAACGCCGCCAGTACTGCTAAGAAGCGCCAAGCAATGACGATGGAAACAAAAGTGAAAATGAATTAGGGAATGGAGCGAGGCGAAAAAATGGCCGACATCGCTTGTTTTTTTTCAACCATCAGAACAATTATGAAGGACAAGATCATGGAACATTAGTTAGTTTTATACTTTGTGTAACCAGTTGTGTCGGTATTCGAGTACAAACAATGTTTGTTGGACTTATGAACAAATCGGACTTACGAACAAGCTCTTGCAACAGAACCCGTTCGTACGTAGGGGACTTTTTGAAAAGGAATTGAAATAATTATTTTTTTAATATTCCTGGATGTTGGTGTGATGTTTTTTTTTTTTTGCTCGGCCTGTGTATTTTTAGCTCAGTTTGGGGGTCATCAGTTCAGAAATTAAAAATGAATCTAAATGAATTAATAGTGGTCTGATTCGGTTGCACGCAATCGCTGCAACGTTTCATTCTCGTTCCATTCTCTTTCAAGTGGCTACTTCAAACAGAAAGGCCTGTGGAGTCGTGCGCGTGCGTGGATGTGTGTGTGTGTGTGTTTTAAGTCAAAGGTCAGGCCTGGACAGGTCTTTTGATGTCTCCTTAACAGATGGACACACACACCCCCACACACACACACACACACACACCATTCTCATCCTCATCATCATCATCATCATCATCATCACCAGGTGGAGTTTGACTTAAATGCTGCCATCAAACATAATGTGAGTATCCCTTTGATGAGACCTGGACACGTGTCGCCACACACACACACACACACACACACACACGTGCGCAAGGTTTTTCTCAACTCCATCAGTATCTCTATAGTTTGTCTCTGAGCTTGGATCCGGCTCCGTCGTGTCTGTCGGTCCTGCTCAGGGTGAGCGCTCCTGTTCACTCCATCAGGTGCACATGGGGAGCGTGATCGCCACGCTGTCTTTCGAGGCACGCCGCCGTTTCTCCCGCCCCAGCTTCCTGTCCGAGTGTCGGCACGGTATGGCACGCTATCAGCGCTCAGGTAACACATCGCTTACAAACACACACTTCTACAGCTGTGTGTGTGTGTGTGTGTGTGTGTGTGTGTATACAGGTATTGACAGGGTTTTATTAGACAGAGAACATCTGCGCGAGATCTTAGTGTAGAACACTTGTTAAATGATTTGTAATAACTCTCACAGGTGTATTGTATAGTTACGTCTTTATTCAATGTCAATTATTTACATCTCAGAGCGCTTTACATACAGTGGAGCGATTATTGCAAATGGCGTTCAGATCAAACCGGGATTAACAGAACACAGTTACACGATGACTATATTTCTCTATATAATCCCCTGCTACACTAATGCACCTATCCCAGTGTTTCACTAGCTCTTCTATACCGTGATTAAAGTCTGAAACGCTGACTTCCCAGGAAGTCCATGACATGTCAGCCGTGATCGTCATTCACGGACGTACGGCATTCCTTAAAACCTTTGCACTATTTAAATGTTCCACTGCGGCTAAGAGTCTCATAACTGTAACTGTACTGTGCTTGAAGTCTTCCATAAACGTCTTATACCTTCACAAGTCCCGGTTTGACTTGAACGCCCCTTGTACAAGCAATTTAGCTGAAAGTTACCAAGCCACTTTTGGATGCTCACTCTTTCCAGATACTGTAGATAATGAAGAAATGAAAATATTCTATTAAATATATTACTGCTATTACTACTGCCTTTAATAATAATATAAAAAAATAACATTAAAACATTTTAAACCTTTGAAGTATTTTTTAAAGAAATAAAATTTCTACAATATCTGAATAAAATTTTTATTTGAAAATTTAGAATTTGTATTGACAAACCCCTTAATGTTTTTAATTTAATTTTTTTTATTTTTTTTTTTTAGCATCTCTACTATTTTTCAAATATCTACACAGGTAATCGACCTTGTGACTTGAGGTTGTTTTCAGAAGATGTATTACAATTTTTAGCCCTAAAACAAAGAAAATAAAATTAAAATTGACCCAAGGAATGATGTGAAAATGATATCAGTGATGATAATTATTTATATCTCCATAACGAAACTCTATAGTTTTGGCTGAAATTTAAAGGTCCCATATTTTCTTTAATAAGCAAACACAGGTCTAAAGTGCCCGCAAAGTGTGTGTGTGTGTCTGTGTTTGTGTGTGTGTGCATGTGTGCGTTAATGCTCCAGCTGAAATGCCCCTCAGATAATGCATTTCAATATTTCCAAACTCCTTCTGTTTCACTCCCTCCAGAAGACAGTAGAGCCGAGCAACAAGCCGGGTGTTCTTATGTGAGGTCACGTTATGGGGAAAAAAGAAAAAAAAAAACTTTATGCTTTTAAAAGCAAGGGCCAGGTTGTAATCTTAGGAATTATTAGATTTCTTGGTAGATGGGCTCTGCGCACGTCCCGCCGCGGGTCCCGCCATGTTTCCTGCCACTCATCCCGCCGCGTGTCCCGCCGCGTGTCCCGCCGCGTGTCCCGCTGTCCTCTTCACATTCATGAATGGTCTCGTAAATAGATAAGGCTCGATTGTTCATCTGCATACACTGGTACACCGACTGAGAATGTGTCAGATTGTCAGACATTTCCCCAGAATCTGTCTCTGTCTTTTTACTTTCATCCTAAAGAATGAAATATATTAGATCAGAAGGTAACTCTGACAACGGACAGATGATTTATTGAACCGGAAATTCACTCACATGTGTTTTCACCTTGGGTGGCTCATTGATAGGAGACGATTCATGTGCTGAAAAGCAGAGGAAAAATAAACCTTGTTTCAAATCACTTTTTTTTATTGTGTGGTGTGTGTCTGAGTGTATACAGTGTATATGTGGCGTGTGTCTGAGTGTATACAGTGTATATGTGGCGTGTGTCTGAGTGTATAGTGTATATGTGGTGTGTGTCTGAGTGTATACAGTGTATATGTGGCGTGTGTCTGAGTGTATACAGTGTATATGTGGCGTGTGTCTGAGTGTATACAGTGTATATGTGGCGTGTGTCTGAGTGTATACAGTGTATATGTGGCGTGTGTCTGAGTGTATACAGTGTATATGTGGCGTGTGTCTGAGTGTATACAGTGTATATGTGGCGTGTGTCTGAGTGTATACAGTGTATATGTGGCGTGTGTCTGAGTGTATACAGTGTATATGTGGCGTGTGTCTGAGTGTATACAGTGTATATGTGGCGTGTGTCTGAGTGTATACAGTGTATATGTGGCGTGTGTCTGAGTGTATACAGTGTATATGTGGCGTGTGTCTGAGTGTATACAGTGTATATGTGGCGTGTGTCTGAGTGTATACAGTGTATATGTGGCGTGTGTCTGAGTGTATACAGTGTATATGTGGCGTGTGTCTGAGTGTATACAGTGTATATGTGGCGTGTGTCTGAGTGTATACAGTGTATATGTGGCGTGTGTCTGAGTGTATACAGTGTATATGTGGTGTGTGTCTGAGTGTATACAGTGTATATGTGGCGTGTGTCTGAGTGTATACAGTGTATATGTGGCGTGTGTCTGAGTGTATACAGTGTATATGTGGTGTGTGTCTGAGTGTATACAGTGTATATGTGGCGTGTGTCTGAGTGTATACAGTGTATATGTGGCGTGTGTCTGAGTGTATACAGTGTATATGTGGTGTGTGTCTGAGTGTATACAGTGTATATGTGGTGTGTGTCTGAGTGTATACAGTGTATATGTGGCGTGTGTCTGAGTGTATAGTGTATATGTGGCGTGTGTCTGAGTGTATACAGTGTATATGTGGCGTGTGTCTGAGTGTATACAGTGTATATGTGGCGTGTGTCTGAGTGTATACAGTGTATATGTGGCGTGTGTCTGAGTGTATACAGTGTATATGTGGCGTGTGTCTGAGTGTATACAGTGTATATGTGGTGTGTGTCTGAGTGTATACAGTGTATATGTGGCGTGTGTCTGAGTGTATAGTGTATATGTGGCGTGTGTCTGAGTGTATACAGTGTATATGTGGCGTGTGTCTGAGTGTATACAGTGTATATGTGGCGTGTGTCTGAGTGTATACAGTGTATATGTGGTGTGTGTCTGAGTGTATACAGTGTATATGTGGCGTGTGTCTGAGTGTATACAGTGTATATGTGGCGTGTGTCTGAGTGTATACAGTGTATATGTGGTGTGTGTCTGAGTGTATACAGTGTATATGTGGTGTGTGTCTGAGTGTATACAGTGTATATGTGGTGTGTGTCTGAGTGTATACAGTGTATATGTGGTGTGTGTCTGAGTGTATACAGTGTATATGTGGCGTGTGTCTGAGTGTATACAGTGTATATGTGGTGTGTGTCTGAGTGTATACAGTGTATATGTGGCGTGTGTCTGAGTGTATACAGTGTATATGTGGCGTGTGTCTGAGTGTATACAGTGTATATGTGGCGTGTGTCTGAGTGTATACAGTGTATATGTGGTGTGTGTCTGAGTGTATACAGTGTATATGTGGTGTGTGTCTGAGTGTATACAGTGTATATGTGGTGTGTGTCTGAGTGTATACAGTGTATATGTGGCGTGTGTCTGAGTGTATACAGTGTATATGTGGTGTGTGTCTGAGTGTATACAGTGTATATGTGGCGTGTGTCTGAGTGTATACAGTGTATATGTGGTGTGTGTCTGAGTGTATACAGTGTATATGTGGTGTGTGTCTGAGTGTATATAGTGTATATGTGGTGTGTGTCTGAGTGTATACAGTGTATATGTGGCGTGTGTCTGAGTGTATACAGTGTATATGTGGCGTGTGTCTGAGTGTATACAGTGTATATGTGGCGTGTGTCTGAGTGTATACAGTGTATATGTGGCGTGTGTCTGAGTGTATACAGTGTATATGTGGCGTGTGTCTGAGTGTATACAGTGTATATGTGGCGTGTGTCTGAGTGTATACAGTGTATATGTGGCGTGTGTCTGAGTGTATACAGTGTATATGTGGCGTGTGTCTGAGTGTATACAGTGTATATGTGGTGTGTGTCTGAGTGTATACAGTGTATATGTGGCGTGTGTCTGAGTGTATACAGTGTATATGTGGCGTGTGTCTGAGTGTATACAGTGTATATGTGGCGTGTGTCTGAGTGTATACAGTGTATATGTGGCGTGTGTCTGAGTGTATACAGTGTATATGTGGCGTGTGTCTGAGTGTATACAGTGTATATGTGGCGTGTGTCTGAGTGTATACAGTGTATATGTGGTGTGTGTCTGAGTGTATAGTGTATATGTGGTGTGTGTCTGAGTGTATACAGTGTATATGTGGTGTGTGTCTGAGTGTATACAGTGTATATGTGGTGTGTGTCTGAGTGTATACAGTGTATATGTGGTGTGTGTCTGAGTGTATACAGTGTATATGTGGTGTGTGTCTGAGTGTATACAGTGTATATGTGGTGTGTGTCTGAGTGTATACAGTGTATATGTGGTGTGTGTCTGAGTGTATACAGTGTATATGTGGTGTGTGTCTGAGTGTATAGTGTATATGTGGCGTGTGTCTGAGTGTATACAGTGTATATGTGGTGTGTGTCTGAGTGTATACAGTGTATATGTGGTGTGTGTCTGAGTGTATACAGTGTATATGTGGTGTGTCTGAGTGTATACAGTGTTATATGTTGGTGTGTGCTGGTGTATACGTGTATATGCTGGGGTGTTGAGTGGATACAGTGTTATGTGGTGGGTGTGTCTGAGTGTAATACGTGTATCTGTTGGCGGTGGGTCTGAGTGTTACCGTGTATTGTGGTGTGGTTGGTGTATTTTACAGTGTATATGTGGCGTGTGTCTGAGTGTATACAGTGTATATGTGGCGTGTGTCTGAGTGTATAGTGTATATGTGGCGTGTGTCTGAGTGTATACAGTGTATATGTGGTGTGTGTCTGAGTGTCTGAGTGTATACAGTGTATATGTGGCGTGTGTCTGAGTGTATACAGTGTATATGTGGCGTGTGTCTGAGTGTATATAGTGTATATGTGGTGTGTGTCTGAGTGTATACAGTGTATATGTGGCGTGTGTCTGAGTGTATACAGTGTATATGTGGCGTGTGTCTGAGTGTATACAGTGTATATGTGGCGTGTGTCTGAGTGTATACAGTGTATATGTGGCGTGTGTCTGAGTGTATACAGTGTATATGTGGCGTGTGTCTGAGTGTATACAGTGTATATGTGGTGTGTGTCTGAGTGTATACAGTGTATATGTGGTGTGTGTCTGAGTGTATACAGTGTATATGTGGTGTGTGTCTGAGTGTATACAGTGTATATGTGGTGTGTGTCTGAGTGTATACAGTGTATATGTGGTGTGTGTCTGAGTGTATACAGTGTATATGTGGTGTGTGTCTGAGTGTATACAGTGTATATGTGGCGTGTGTCTGAGTGTATACAGTGTATATGTGGTGTGTGTCTGAGTGTATACAGTGTATATGTGGTGTGTGTCTGAGTGTATACAGTGTATATGTGGTGTGTGTCTGAGTGTATACAGTGTATATGTGGTGTGTGTCTGAGTGTATACAGTGTATATGTGGTGTGTGTCTGAGTGTATACAGTGTATATGTGGTGTGTGTCTGAGTGTATACAGTGTATATGTGGTGTGTGTCTGAGTGTATACAGTGTATATGTGGTGTGTGTCTGAGTGTATACAGTGTATATGTGGTGTGTGTCTGAGTGTATATAGTGTATATGTGGTGTGTGTCTGAGTGTATATAGTGCATATGTGGTGTGTGTCTGAGTGTATACAGTGTATATGTGGTGTGTGTCTGAGTGTATACAGTGTATATGTGGTGTGTGTCTGAGTGTATACAGTGTATATGTGGTGTGTGTCTGAGTGTATATAGTGTATATGTGGCAGTGTATACAGTGTATATGTGGTGTGTGTCTGAGTGTATACAGTGTATATGTGGTGTGTGTCTGAGTGTATACAGTGTATATGTGGTGTGTGTCTGAGTGTATACAGTGTATATGTGGTGTGTGTCTGAGTGTATATAGTGTATTCGTGGTGTGTGTCTGAGTGTATATAGTTTATATGTGGTGTGTGTCTGAGTGTATATAGTGTATATGTGGTGTGTGTCTGAGTCTATACAGTATAAGGAATACAGACTTACATGTCACTCTGTAAAAGCAGCAGTACTTAAGAATAATCACAACTAACACCATGACCAAGATTCCTCCGTATGCCAGGATGCCATAACTTATGTACAGCTTCCATCCTGTAGGAAGAATAAAACATATGTGTCATAAAGTCATATGTGACATCGACCGTGTTGAACATAAAGTGCTCTGAGAATTTAAAAGTACACTCTAAAAACTGCTGGGTTAAAAAACAACTCAACCACTCAACCATTGGACAGAACACGCACTGGGTTGTACCATTTAACCCAGAATTCTGGTTGATTTGACCCAACCAGTGGGTAAAATTGAAGCTCTTCTGGGTTAAATGTTAAAGTGCTGGGTTATTTTATTTGCCCCAACCATGGGGTAGAATTAACACTCTTGCTGGGTTGAAACATTCCATTAGATTTTATTTTTGATTTTCAAATAAGATCCAAAATGTACACAACTTTACATAATGTAAACAGATTGTCACAGAATAAGAAAATGTGAATAACTAAATTTGGACAAAAATGTCAGCCAGAACCATAAAAGATGACAATTTGTTTTATATATACAAAAAAAAAAAAAAAATATATATATATATATATATATATATATATATATATATAAAATAAACATAGAACATAAAAGATGACCATATTATATATGTGTGTGTGTATATATATATATATATATATATATATATATATATGTATATATATATATATATAATAAAAAAATATATATATATATATATATATATGTCAGCGAACCATAAAAGATGACAATTTGTGTTTTATATTATATATATATATATATATATATAAAATATATATATATATATTAAATAAAGTAACATAAACACACTCTATATATATAAATAAAGTAACATAAACACACTCTGTAAAACAATAAAAACACGAAGCCCCTGTAAATTTGAATGGCATTTTTTTTTTGCATTTAATACAATGTTTAAACACTTTATACGGAAGTTTTCAATACAAATCTTATAAAGTCAACATGACATCAAACATTCCCCATCTTAATATTTGAACTATTTATTTTAACTATCCGTTATTTAACCGTTACTATTTAATTTCCTTCAAAATGACATAAAAAACAAAACGATACAACTTTTTTGATCATTATTGATTAAATGTGGGCTGAACAAACTGTTGTCCTCAAACATTTAACAGATGAGGACTCGTGTCCATCAATCTGATCTACAGTGTGCTGGAGAAACTTGCAGGTGGGAAGACACGGCTTTGTGCAGTTAATATCAAAGACAGAAAAAAAAGCCTAAAACAAACATCAACAGCCTCCACCAAAGAGTCTGTCTCAATAGCGTTGCCTCCAGCGATGGGAAAGGTCTGTCAGGTCCCTCTGTCTCATGCCCAAGGAACAAAACATGGAACAATGCTCCAGTCATCTCCATATTTTGCAGATATCATCTTCATCATGTTGGTTCACCTGTGGATTAAACAGCATCACTTAGTATATGTGTAACGTTTTTTCTCACAGCTACATATGTATTTAATGCAAAATGTTTTTTCTCTTTTGTCAATACACAAAAATACATAACGTCAACATGCATTTCCGACTAATTTACCTCCCTGTTTAACATGTGAGGGACAACAGGATACGTTTAATACGTTTTCATTTAATATGAAACATTCATCCCGTTTCAAATTCCCGACAAACCCTGTGATGAATTTACAACTTATAATAAATATTTCCTGAAATAAACTTGCTCCTACCACAACTTACTAAAAAATACGTCAGAATTTACATTAACCTACGATAAAAAAAAAAAAAAGAGTGCTCTGAGCATGAACCAGTCAGAAGTGAAGAATCCAGTTTTATTTGTTTAGCATACTGAAACACAAGACATATTAAGACACATGAAACTGATCCCAATAGCTTCTTCTGACACCTATGAAATATTATAAAATATAGCGTACAGCCAACAGACACACAGCTAGTAATTTAGCTAAAGTTACATTACATTTAATGTGAATTTAGATTTTTTTTATTTGTGTGCTACAAATGCACTTTGCTCATAAAATACAGTATAGCCGACTACTGGCACAGAATATTCAAATTAAAGCATGAACTCCCCTCACCCCCATATCAAAGTGCAACATGAACATGAGCTCCTACCACAACTACAACATTTACAACGTAGGTAAGAAAATTCATCTTAACTTACCATTAAATCCTGCCAGCTTTGAGTGGCCTCGTGCCCCCCTACTTCAGAAGTGACATGGACATGGAAGTGCACACTGGACATGGACTGGACATGGAAGTGCACACTCGAGGGTTTGGGGACACCGGGTATAGTGCAAATAGAACGCCGCGTCCAGGATGCGTCTCACAGCCGCGGTATTATTATACCATAAGCGTATTATATAAAAGATGAGTGAGATAAATCCCCTGTTTTAAGCATTGCATCACAGCCAGCGGTAGTTTTTCGGACGTTCTCTCCACGGTGAGGCTGCGTTGGCCGGCTACATGAGTACAGAGCGCCTGCATTGCCCGCATTTTGCAGGCTGCCGTTTGAGAAACATCGAGAATAAACCAGTTGTTGGGGGGAAAATGACCCAATCGGGTGTTTAGTTGAAAATGACCCACTACTGTAGATCTCATTCGTCCCAACAGTGTGTTTAAAGTCCCCGAAATAACCCAGAATTTTGACCCAGCATCAACCACCCAACAGTGTGTTTATGGAAACAACGCAGCGTTTTTTTTTTTAGAGTGTAGAATTCGGTGATTAATAGTTAAACAGCGGGGAAATGTTAGTGCATTATTTTTAACCAAGATTTTTTTCACTTAGAAAGATTTATTCCCGAGATTCACAATAAGATCCTAAATTATTATTTTTTTTTTAATTGAGCTAGCAAGTCAAGCAGTACAAGTTTGATACAGTTTTTTTTTTTTAGCTATATTTAAAATATTTATCTATCTGTCTTATTAAACTTTAATTATGTACCTCTGCTCCAGAATCAAACCGTGAAATATCACACATGGCATTGAGTAATTAAGTGACAGCAAGAACAGTCAGGTGTTATTTTAAGACGTGAAAGGTCGGCTGTTCTGGAGCAGTTTTAGTAAGGACTTATTGTGTCAAGTGCAAAATTTGCAAGAACCCCTCCGGCTCCGTGATGAAACTGTCTCTCATGAAGACCATCGCGGGAAAGCGAGACCAAAACGTTAGCTCTGCCGCAGAGGAGAAGTTCGTTCGAGCCACCAGCCTCAGAAATCAGCAATGAACCTCAGCCAGCACTTCAGATTAGAGCCGTTATGAAGCTTTACAGAGCAGAAGTAGCAGATATACGTCTCAATATCACCTGCCCAAAGGAGATCATTGTGTATTTTTTGTAGAAACCGACGACCAGTGTGGAAAGAAATTAAAATCAGGAAAGACCATGGGGTTCGGTAGATAGAACGAAGAACTTGCCAGAATAAGGCTTGGAGACGCCGGGTGCTCCAGATGTTCGTTCTTCCAAAAAGTCTGAGGAATTCTGAGAAGTAGCGTGTGATGGTGATGGTGATGAGGATGAGGATGGTGATGGTGATGGTGATGAGGATGATGATAATAGTGCTAATGTTAGTAATAACGGTAATGATGAAGGTGATGGTGATGATGATGATGTCAGGTTGAAGGCCAAGCTGTAAGAAGTGTTCTCAGCAAACACTAACGCCAGAACAGAACAGAACAGAACATAAGTGAATAAGACAGACATACACAGCGTGCTCGAAAGAGCTCGGGGAAAAAAATGAAATAAAATGTCTCCAGACCATTCATGACTTTATGTTACAGATTATATGAGAAATGTTGAACGATCTACTATGAAAATGATTTTTGTTCTACTTGAATTCTGAATGTTCTACTTACTTGTACAGCTGATGGTGTTCGCTGCTGCCGCTGCTTTCGTCGCTCTGAAACCTCAAGGCTTCTTTCCCCTCTAAAAGTGTTTCAGCCCACAAGTGAAACTCACGTTTGGGCTGACGGTTGCTGCTGTCTTGCCGTGTCTTTCTTTGGGGTTGTGTGAATTTAGCTCTGCAGTGAGCTGCTCGGAATAAAATAAAAAAAAAACCCAAAATACACACCCACAGAAAAAGTAGTACAAAAAGAAGCTTGGTTTCATGAGAAGCTTTTCACAATCCTTTACTAGCTGTTTAGTCAGCAAAATACGAACGAAAGATTAAGGCGTTAATAATATTGATGCAACAAACCAAGACTTCTCATATTATTTTATTATTTCATATTTATATGTGATGAATATATGAATAAAAACAAAACAAATTAAGAATCTTAATCAAACACATCTGGAATAAATGAGGCCGGGCCGTTTCTCTAACGTTATTATTGTATTGTGCGGAGTGTGTGCTTCATTCAAATGAGCTTTGGCACGATGTTCACGTTAAAAACGAAACCTGCACTTTTGAATGCTGAATTTCATCTAATGGAAAACTATACGGTAGTGTTTGTTTTTCCATGTGTTAATTTCCTAGGCTGAATAAATCATTTATTTTTATTTATCTTATTTTATTCATTTTAAATATCTTATAAAATTTTTTTACTTATATATAATACATACTATTATAATTCTTTTTTTTTTTTACATGAGTACAAAACAGTGCGTTTTTATTATAACAGCTGTTGATTTTATGACATTTTTAATAAAAATGCAAGTTACACTCAAAATATAAAATTATACTTAAAATGCTTCAGCACAAATGTAAACTCTATTATTTAAATATATAGATATTATTATTATTATTATTATTATTATTGTTGTTACTGTATTGTCTGTATTGAGTGCTCCCAGACTATGTAATATTTAAGAGAACCTGATCTGTGAGCTGTATGAGTACCTTTGTAGATTTTATATTTCATATTTTATTCTTTCCTATTAGCATCTTGCCTCCTTACTTCATTTGCATACTGTGTCTGGGTGTGTGTGTGTCTGAGAAAAATCTTTTCAGATAAGGTGGAATCTTGTAAATATTCAACACGGATTTCAAAAAGACTCATGGAAAATCCAACTTATTCTACGAATGCATTAATATCACAAATTTGCTTATTTTTAAATATTACATTAGAAATAGTTGCAGAATCATGAAGAGACAAAACTATTGAGACAAAAGTGAAATTAAATGTTTTAATGGCATTCTCAAATTCATAAAACACTGATGATCAAGATAATAAGAATCATTATCTTGACGATTTCGTGACTGCTCCTGTCTTCTTCACCATTCTCCAACAGTTTCCTACAGGGTTGAGCTCTGGAGATGACCCAGACCACGGCACAGCATTGGCACATGGCCAGTTTTTCCACTGGTTTTTCAGTCAATTAGCACAACTCCTCAGTGAGATCGACTCGGACTAATTAGTGACATCATTTACTTTGTGCACAGTGAGAACTGTAATTACATGGCATCTGTTGTCTTAATACTTTTTGGTCACCATTGTACAAGATACTTTACCCTTTTCCAAACATTCTTTTTATTTCCAAGGTTTACAGTAAATAAATTCCAGATGTTCAGTAAGGTCTCAGGCTTTTGGAGATCGCTGAATGTGACTAGTATTTAACCTTTTATTCTGGATCAGTTTTAGATACATGATACAGCCTAAGATTGTGTTCCGGGCCCGGTCTATATGAGGATTTCAAAGCTGCGAAGAGGGAAGAGATGATAAATGGTGGGATAGGCACTAGATGGCGCTGTCTGATTTGTGAAGGAGATCTGGAGCTCTGGCAATGCTTGAGCTACAAGTTCAGTGCTGTAGTTTTAACTGGAAAGTGCCGAGTTCAAATCCACAAAACCACAACATAATTAAGATCACAAAGTGAAATGGAAATGGACATTAATTTACATTGTTTACACACTGTTATCTAGTAAGAAATGGGCAGAAGTAGTAAACAAGTGGGACAGAAGTGCTTCTTGCGGTCATTAATAGAGAACTTAAAAAAAAAATGTAAAAATGAATCAGGTCTTAAATTTGGACAAGGTTTATTTACTTCTAACTTTCAGCCAAGTGCCTGTTTGTGCTCGTCTGTCTGACCAAATGATGCTCAGATATCATAGACTAGCCAGTGGAAAACACATTTTAAGTGCGCTTTACTTTGGCCTCAAGCTTGCATATTTGTTCATAAATTCCAGAGACTAAAAAAAAAAGATCGTTAATCGCACTGATGTCACAGCTGATTGACATTTTGCGGTGCCCATAAAACTCCAAAAAAGGCAAAACTCCCAGAACTGAAAATAACAACAAGATGACTAAAGTATGTTCTAATGCCTAGCTGCGTTTGTTTTTATTTTACGGACGCTTTTGACTGTTGTTAAAGGGTGCCCTTACTTTTGTTCTAAAACCTAGCTTTGTTTGTTTTCATTTTACGGATGTCTTTGAATGCTGTTAAGGGGCGCCATTACTTTTGTTCTAATATCTAGCCGTGTTTGTTTTTCATTTTACAGATCTCTTTGATTGCTGTTAAAGGGTGCCATTACTTTTGTTTTAATACCTAGCCATGTTTGTTTTCATTCACGGATGTCTTTGATTGCTGTTAAAGGGTGCCATTACTTTTGTTTTAATACCTAGCCGTGTTTGTTTTCATTCACGGATGTCTTTGATTGCTCTTAAAGGGTGCCATTACTTTTGTTCTAATGCATAGGCATATTTGTTTTTTTTTACGGATTTCTTTGATAGCTCTTAAAGGGTGCCATTACTTTTGTCCTAATACTTAGGCATGTTTGTTTTCTTTTACGGATTTCTTTGATTGCTCTTAAAGGGTGCCATTACTTTTGCCCTAATACTTAGGCATGTTTGTTTTCTTTTACGGATTTCTTTGATAGCTCTTAAAGGGTGCCATTACTTTTGTCCTAATACTTAGGCATGTTTGTTTTCTTTTACGGATTTCTTTGATTGCTCTTAAAGGGTGCCATTACTTTTGCCCTAATACTTAGGCATGTTTGTTTTCTTTTACGGATTTCTTTGATAGCTCTTAAAGGGTGCCATTACTTTTGTCCTAATACTTAGGCATGTTTGTTTTCTTTTACGGATTTCTTTGATAGCTCTTAAAGGGTGCCATTACTTTTGTCCTAATACTTAGGCATGTTTGTTTTCTTTTACGGATTTCTTTGATTGCTCTTAAAGGGTGCCATTACTTTTGTCCTAATACTTAGGCATGTTTGTTGTCTTTTACGGATTTCTTTGATTGCTGTTAAGGGGAGCCATTACTTTTGTTCTAATACATAGGCATGTTTGTTTTCATTTATGGATTTCTTTGATTGCTGTTAAGGGGAGCCATTACTTTTGTCCTAATACTTAGGCATGTTTGTTGTCTTTTACGGATTTCTTTGATTGCTCTTAAAGGGTGTCATTACTTTTGTTCTAATACATAGGCATGTTTGTTTTCATTTATGGATTTCTTTGATTGCTGTTAAGGGGTGCCATTACTTTTGTTCTAACGAGTATCCTTGTTTTGTTTTCATTCATGGAGCTGTTTTATTAAATTTTGTGTGCATGACTTGAAGCAGGTCTTGAACACTTTCTCGGCGTATAGTGAGGAGTCACTGAACACCAGGTTCACACTCAGGTAAGAGGCGTGGCCTAAGCTTTAAAGGTGGGATTCTGTGCACCTTTTATTTGAAGTTTCTCTTTTAAAGTTTATTATGAGAACTAGGCGACATGTGGCGTAGTGATTAGCAATGTGGTCTCGCATCTCCAGGGTCGTGTTCGAGGTTCGAGGTCCGCCTCGGGTCCGCATGTTCTCCCCGTGCTTGGTGGGTTTCCTTTGGGTACTCTGGTTTCCTCCCACAGTCCAAAGACATGCAGTTTAGGCTCATTGCCGTGGCCAAATTGTTCATAATGTGTGTGTGTGCTCCTCGATAGATTGGCGCCCTGTCCAGGATGTACCACAGGATAGGCTTCAGGACTCCCACGACCCTCTACACAGGACAAGTGGCGTAGAAGATGAATGAAAGAATGAATTATGGGAACAAATAACATAGAGATGAGATTATGATGAAAGAAATAACAGACTGAGTGTAAGGCATTGTCTCCACACACATGTACTGTACTTTATATTACAAAACCAGTTTAGAAACCCGCTGGGAATTCTGGTCTGGAATGTTTGTTCTGTTCTGATTTGAAATTGGAATGTTTGTGAACACACCTCTACAGTACATACACATACAGTACACATTATGGCGCTTGTTTGTTCCCTGTTACTGTCCTAAATCTGCCCCCGACAGTTGGACTGGGTCATTAGAAAGCCCATAAACATTAGAGAGAGCAGAGGAGCTGCTTTCTCATCAACTGACTCAGCAAATTCTGCAGAGTTTCCAGGCAAGACATGAGGCCAAGTTTCCCAAACCTGTCAGTGTCCCATAATGCATTAGAGCCTTTCTCTCGCTCTTTCTGTGTATGTGTGTGTGAAAATTATTTTTATATTTAGACTATGTATATTTACTATATCGGCTAAGAAATCTGATAATGCAAGGCAGAAGTCTGAGACAGAAGTGCAGAAGTTTAAAACCTAAATTCAGAAGTCTGAGACAGATGTACAAATGTGTGAGAAAGAACTGCCAAAGTCTAAGACAGACGGGCATAAGTCTGAGACGAATGTTTTAAAAGCCAAAGAGAAATGTTTAAATCTAAGAGAGAAGTGTAAAGTCTGAGACAGAAGAGCAGTTGTCTAAGACAGAAGTGAAGTGTAATGTCTGAGACAGAAATGCAGAAATCTGATACACAAGTGTAAGAGTCTGAGACAGAAATCTAAAAATCTGAGACAAACGTCCAGATGTCTGAAACAGAAGTGTAAATGTCTGAGATAGAAATGGAAAGTTCTGAGAGAGAAGTGCAAAGTCTCAGACAGAGATGCAGAAGTCTAAAAGAGAAGTGCGGAAGTCTGAGACAGCAGTACAAATATCTGAGCCAAAAGTGTGGGGTAGAAATGCAGAGGTCTGGGACAAATGTTTAAAAGCCAGAAAGAAATGTTAAAATATTCGACAGATCTTGTAAAAGTCTGCAACAGAAGTGCAAAAGTCTGAGACAAAATTGTGAAATTCTGAGATAGCAGTGCAGACGTCTAGACAGAAATGTAAAAATTTGAGACTGAAGTGTAAAAGTCTGAGACCTGCAGAAATCTGAGACAGATATGTAAAAGTCAGAGACAGAAGAGCGGATGTCTGAGACACGAGTGTAAAAGTCAGAGACAGAAGAGCGCATGTCTGAGACACAAGTGTAAAAGTCAGAGACAGAAGAGCGGATGTCTGAGACACAAGTGTAAAAGTCAGAGACAGAAGAGCGGATGTCTGAGACACAAGTGTAAAAGTCAGAGACAGAAGAGCGCATGTCTGAGACACAAGTGTAAAAGTCAGAGACAGAAGAGCGGATGTCTGAGACACAAGTGTAAAAGTCACAGACAGAAGAGCGGATGTCTGAGACACGAGTGTAAAAGTCAGAGACAGAAGAGCGGATGTCTGAGACACAAGTGTAAAAGTCAGAGACAGAAGAGCGCATGTCTGAGACACAAGTGTAAAAGTCACAGACAGAAGAGCGGATGTCTGAGACACAAGTGTAAAAGTCAGAGACAGAAGAGCGGATGTCTGAGACACGAGTGTAAAAGTCAGAGACAGAAGAGCGGATGTCTGAGACACAAGTGTAAAAGTCAGAGACAGAAGAGCGGATGTCTGAGACACAAGTGTAAAAGTCAGAGACAGAAGAGCGGATGTCTGAGACACGAGTGTAAAAGTCAGAGACAGAAGAGCGCATGTCTGAGACACAAGTGTAAAAGTCTGAGACAGAAATATAAAAATCTGAGACAAAAGTCAAATAATCTGAGACAGAAGTGTAAAAGTTTGAGATAGGAATGCAGACGTCTGAGACAAATGTTAAAATCCAAGACGGAAGTGTAACGTCTGAGACAGAAGTGTAAAAGTTTGAGACAGAAGGGCAGAGTCAGAAAGTAACTCGTACTGTATTTTGTAAAGGTTTTGTATGCCAGTATTTACCTTGATGTTTCATAGCGTCCAGAGGAGACGGCTCGGCCTGAAAATCTTTTAGAAATTAAAAAAAAAAATTTCTCTACCGTATTGAAAACAATAATAACCACACACTCTACATTATCACACCCAGTTTATTATCTTGAACCCGAAGGACTCCAGGTCGACTTTTCAACTTCCTACACTTTTACATTACCGTCCTTAAGCTCGATCGATTAGCAGATGACCTGGGCTGCACCCGCAGAATATCTTTACTGCTCCTTCTCTCCTTATTTTGATATAATTACGAGCAGAGCTTTATGAGATAGATGGAGATGGTGTACAGGGTCTAAAGTGGTGTGTCAGCAGGCGTTGGTCTCTTTAGCCGTGTTTAAGAGCCGCTGATGGCCTAATGGTCTTACTGGAACCCGCTCCCACCACTCAGCCCTGCTTCCTGCTCGCTGCCAACTTTCCTGCCGACACCAGTCATAAACGCAGGATTTCGATAGAACACGCCGTGACAGGAGCAAGGGTTTGATTGTTAGCATTAAGGATTTCATTCCGGTCGTCCATCAGGTCAGGTTTATGTGAGGGAGAGGAGATCTCCATGTGATGAGGGGAGACCCTGATGATCGAGGTCAATATTGAGGAAATCGATAGACCTTTTGAGGGCAATCTCTGGGGCAGATTGAGAGAGAGAGAGAGAGAGACTGAGAGATATGCAGAGAGAGTGAGAGAGGGAGCTTGTGATTTCACCTTCACTTAAAGCTGCCATTATGGCTGTATTGATCTTTTTATCTAACTGAACTATTATAGCACTCAAGGCCTCCTCCTCACTCTCTCTCTCTCTCGCTCTCTCTCTCTCTTTCTATCTCTCATCTACTGTATATCTCTATCTTCCTCATAATTTCGTCACTTTTATCTCTCAGCATTATCGTCAAGCTTCCAGACGATTTCACTTTGCAACGAAAGTCCCATTACACAGGATACATCGATTGGTTTCTGTGAAGTCTGTGTTTTTAAACACTTTCTTGAGTTCGCCGCACCACCAATTTCTTCGCTCCGTGACACGACGTAAGTGCAAGAGGCTTGGAACAGAAGTGCAGAATCCTGAAAAAATAAAAGTGCACGTTTGGTAACAAGAGCATGGAAAGACTTTGCAGCAGGACATAAAAAAAAGAAGAAAAAAGAGCAGAATATGCATTTACAAAATAATTAAGGGATGAAACACAGAACTGGTGAACACACCGAGGACCAGGACAATGGCCAATGACGGGACACGGGCGAAGACGAGACTAAAAGCTGAAAAGATGTTTAATTGGTTTCTAGGGCTCTCGTCATTGTCTTGGAATAAAATTACACACCAAATTGCCTAGATTTTTTTTTTTTTCCCAAGCTCAGCACTCATACATTTATTCCCTTCTAGATGCATGTCATTTATTTATTTATTTATTTATTTATTTATTTATAAGGCAGTCAACATTAATGCGTTAATGCACGTGGTTAATCTACAAACTTGAATGCTTTTTTTAAACACAAATTGACCATATGTACCAGTTTGACCCTAATGGCTTCCCATAATCGAGCGGCAAAGTTGCATTATAAAAATCTTCTAGGTGGAAGTTTGGATAAAATCAATGTTGGGCGCTCGAGCCACCTTTGAGACGAACTATTTTTACGAGAATGCAGTGAATATAAGACACTGAGAAAAGCTGCGAAAGTGACGCAGGTGGCAGAAGCAGATTTCTCATAACTACCCCGGTGTAACAGCACATCGGTTTAAAGTTGATATCTGAGATATTATAAAACTGCATTATGTGTTTCCTCTAACCAGTTTGGCATGCATTTCTTTATTTCAACATTGCACATTTATAATACAAAGAAATATCAGGATTTTAAAATTGTGATTAACTGTAATAGTTCCTGAGACCATCATGGTGTCCACAATGGACATAGTCAGTGATTATATGATCATGTGACCCTAAATTTCAAGCTTGTAGAAAACACAACCTGCTGCAAACTCGCTCCGATTTTATTTTCATTTCATTTTACTGCTTTTCAGACGAGGGATTTCTGCCATTGAGGAGATTTATAGTGCTGTGCAAAAGTCTTGACCCCCCCCCCCCCTCCCCCATTTCTTCATATTGATCTTTGGCAGACACTAATGAATATTAATGTGTATGCAAATGCAGCGGTCACATGACAAGGTGTCAAAGGAAACAACATGCCGGAAACCCAAACAAGTGAGGATTTTCCTTGGCAGACTCTGTAAAAAGATTGCGTCTTTTATTTATTTATTTATTTATTTATTTATTTAGCGAGTTGCCTCTGTGTCCGCCATTCTTTTTATGTAGTCTCAGGTCACGTGACCTCAGTGCCACGGAAGGGAGGTTGGGCCTAAATGGCATGCTAAAAGTACAGGCTGCAAGGGCCTCCGAGTGGCGCAGTGGTTAAAGCGCTCGCCCTATCATCCGCTAGTTCGCTAGTTCGAATCCCGGGTGGTGCTGTAACCTCTCGCAGCCGGAGGTCTAGAGAGAGCTGATTGGCCGAACTCTCTCAGAGGGGAGGGATGAGAGGTACATAGTGCTCCCCAACGGTGCGCGAGCGAGCAGTTCGAAAAGATGCGGTCGGCTGGCGTCACGTGGTTCGGAGGAAACACGTGATAGTCTTCGGCCCTCCCGGCTGAGTGGTAGTAGTAGCCTTAATGTGGGAGCCCCCTAGTGACGGGGAGGAATTGGACACGACTAAATTAGGGGAGAAAATCGGGGAAAAATCCAAAAAAAAACACAGTACTTTAAAAAAAATTTTTATTTTATTTATTTATTTATAGATGTACACACATGGACAAAATTGTTGGTACCCTTCGGTCAATTAAAGAAAAACTCACAATGGTCACAGAAATAACTTTACTCTGACAAAAGTAATAATAAATAAGAATTCTGTGAATGTTAACCAATGAAAGTCAGACATTGCTTTTCAACCATGCTTCAACGGAATTATTCAAAAAAATAAACTCGTGGAACAGGCCTGGACAAAAATGATGGTACCCCTAACTTAATAGTTTGTTGCACAACCTTTTGAGGCAATCACTGCAATCAAACGATTCCTGTAACTGTCAATGAGACTTCTGCACCTCTCTGCAGGTATTTTGGCCCACTCCTCATGAGCAAGCTGCTCCAGTTGTTTCCGGTTTGAAGGGTGCCTTTTCCAGACAGCATGTTTCAGCTCCTTCCAAAGATGCTCAATAGGATTGAGGTCAGGGCTCATAGAAGGCCACTTTAGAATAGTCCAATGTTTTCCTCTTAGCCATTCTTGGGTGTTTTTAGCTGTGTGTTTTGGGTCATTGTCCTGTTGAAGGACCCATGACCTGCGACTGAGACCCAGCTTTCTGACACTGGCCAGCACATTTCTCTCTAGAATCCCTTGATAGTCTTGGAACACTGATGTTCCTTGAGCATGAAGGTCCAGGCCTGTTCCATGAGTTAATTTTTTTTTTTATAATTCCATTGAAGCATGGTTGAAAAGCAATGTCTGACTTTCATTGGTTAACATTCATAGAGTTCTATTACTTTTGTCAGATTAAAGTTATTTCTGTGACAATTGTGAGTTTTTCTTTCATTGACCGAAGGGTACCAACAATTTTGTCCACGTGTGTATATATAGCAAGGCCAGGAGAATCTCAGTATCACTCATTATTCTTATGGATATTTTTCTTATTTATTGTGTACTTATATAGTCTGAATCAATAAAAAAAACAAGAACAACAAATGAAGTGGAGGTTGGGGGGGGGGGTGGTCAAGACTTTTGCACAGTTTGAAGAATTTATTACCTCAACCCAGTCTGAATGGAAAACTCCATGAAATATCTAAAATCTCGGACAGTAAGCACAATCAGCACTGGGAAACGTTCTGTTTAAACAGTCACCCTTAAACACAGTGTGTGTGTGTGTGTGTGTGTGTGTGTGTGTGTTATATGATTAAAAAAAAGGACTCATCTTTATCTGTAGCATTTTATTCATTATAGCACTTCTGGTGCTTGTACTGATTGTCCTCTCAAACGGATGACGCGACCGTCTTCCTGGAATCAACTTGTTTATGCAGATTAATTCCTGATAAAGTAGTTTCACTAATTACTAAGTGCATGCCTAAAAGCGCTTGTTATCTCCTTATTTAGGAGTTTTTATCATCGCTCGCTCTATTCTTTCCGGCCCGTGGTCGGACGTCAACAGAGCAGAAGCGGCAGCTGTTTTTAGCGGGATTACTCATTGTCTCGTTTTTCCCACCGAGGCCGAGTTCTGCATGGTGTTATCCGAGTCGCTCTTATGAAAGACACGAGAGAGGAGCAGAGCAAAGGGGGGGAGAGAGGGGGACAATCCAGACGAGGTGTGTGTGTGTGTGTATGGGGACGGATCAAGGCTGAGGGAGAACCAGAGTGAAGGGTATGTGGTTGGCATACACATGGGGGGGGGTTTGGTGTGTCCCTGGAACCTGATCCCCTCACTCAGGCTCAATTTGGGAATGTGACTTTCCTGCATGTCCCCCAACAGAGTGAGAGAGAGAGAAAGAGAGAGGTTGAAGAAGAGTAAGGTCCCAGGGGTCGGACAGAAAGATCGAGCCGGGCTCGTAATGTGTTGATGGCGGGTGCGAGGTAAAAAAAAAAAAAAGAAAAAAAGGCAAAGGATGGATGGAAGAAAAGGATGGAAAGAGAAGGAGAGGGAGCGCAGAAGAACGGGAGACGGACGGAGAGGTGAGGGAAAACAGCAAGAGGTCGACACTGGAAGGGTTTCCAAAGGAGGCGGGGGAGAAGGAACGAGCGTAAAGTACAGTACGGGATGAAAGGAGAGACAGAAGCGGCGTAACTGCTGACGGGGTAGATAAGCGAGAGAAGAGGAGTGCGGCTAACCTGACGGGAGAGCCCTGAGGAGGAGGACGAGGAGGAGACGTCAAGATCGATTTTTCCCTCTTTCATCTCTCCTTCATCTCTCATTTGAAAGTTGTGCAGCAGCACTCGCAGCAGGCAGGCGTTTAACTTTATAGCGTTTATCCCGGGACGGATCTCGAACAAACACCGACACGGAAGCAACACTGTGGGGGGGGGGGGAGAACAAATACCACCCGGATCGTCTGTCCAAGATCGGTGGATCTACGTCTGGACGCAGGAGGCTTCATCTCAGAGTGGACGTGGTGCTTCCCTTGCTCCATGAGCCGTCCGGATCATCTTCAAAAATAAAAAAAAGGACGAGAAGAATAACTCGCAATATGGGGAGTTTGTGAAGGATATAGAACAGAGTGCGGTCGGTGGACGAACGACCCCAAGGTCAGCTGATCGAGTTACTACTCATCCAGCGTCCCCTCCAGAAAAACCGAGATCAATACTTTGATTATTTTTGCGAGCTGACCAAGCCTCGCCTTAATCAGCGTCTATCTTTTCGGGAAAGTTCTCATCTGAAGCTCCTCGGCGACCAGGATCGCACATCTGTCAGCGGCACAGTTTAAAAAAGACTCTCGTCGGTTGTTGACACTTGCAAATAACATCCACGGGCGCATGATGGCTTTTACACGTCTGGACTGTGTAAAAGCGCAGCAACCCGCGCCTTTATTTATGCGCGCCTGCTCTCGGGAGGAATGACCTAACATGGAAACGCTGACTTCTTCGCTCATCACCGAAATAAATGAGGCCGGAGAGGACGCGCCATTTGTTTTTTTTTTTTGTTTTTTTCTCCTTTTTTTTTTTTCTTTTTCTTTTTCTCATGCACGAGTCTTTCTCGTCTGACGTTTTCCCCTGACTATCTCTCGCTTCCTCTGTTTCCGTCCAAATGAAAGTCCTTTTAAACTGAAGCAACCCGAGCGCTTCGGTGCCAAGTACCATGGCCCGCGCCAGTGGCGCACGCTAGGCTCGATCCCCTTTCCGAAGCCTTCGTTTTTTTATTTATTTATTTATAAACTGGGCCCGCTGAAATCCTCTCAGTCATGGGTATCCAGGGTATGGAACTGTTCGCCATAGCGGTGGTCATTATTCTCTTCGTGGCCGTCCTTAAGCAGTTTGGCATCCTGGAGCCCATGTCTCTGGAAGGTAAGGAGCGCAGCTGGAGTCGCACATCACACTCGAAAGGCAGGCGTTGACTTGATCGAGCGCTGGCGTGCGTGTTTATGACAGCCAGGCGCTCGGATAATTTCACTTTACACTCCGCAGGTGTGACAGGGGAATTTGTAGCGGCTCGGATGGCAAATAAGGGATGAAATACTCGCGTCGGGTCGCCGTGACAAATGAGGCCGTCCCGAGCGTTAATCGTGAGCGCGGATATCACTCTTCAGTTGTTAGTATTAGAACTTATAATAACGGCTCGGTGTTGATGCGTGTCGTGGCCTTTATTTAAATTGTTTGTGTTTACCTCGAGGACTGTTTGAGTTATGGTGCGAACTCGAAGACTTCTAAACGACGGCCTTTTTTTTTCCCTCCCTCGATCGTCTTCTAGCAGGGCCGTCCCTTGGGGATCGACAGGGGTGCAGCAAGCTGTCGCAGCTTCCCAGCACCAACAAAGGCCAACAGACACCACTTTCAATCAAGTGCGATCTTTCATTCACGGGTGAAATTAATTTTATCACGCAATTCAGTTTGTGCCTCAAGGGGAACCTGTAAAAAAGGGCTTGAGGTAGAAGCCTGACGCAGAGGGTTTCCCTGTCAGAACGGGTTCCTCTCTTTAGAACCCTGAGAACCTTCGCCTGGTTCCTAAAATCTTTAAATCTTTGGAAGGTGAGAAGTTCTAGCCTTTGACAGCATTTTTACTTTGAAGCTTGTGTGAGTGGGAAAAACAACCCAGTTGTACATTTATAAAATGGTCAATAATTTAAAAAACCAGCGTTGTTGTTGTTGTTTTTTTTTCCACCGCAGTTTGTTGATTGTCGTGTAATGCTGTTGCAGTTAGAGCCAATCAGAATCGATCAAGTTCGATCACATGATGTCTGTCTTTGCGGCATCTTTGGTTCTGGTGAACGTGGTCCAGTTGAAGACACTTTAAACGGGGTTCTTTTAGGGTTCTTGGATTAATTGTTTTCTTTTTCAAACATTTTCTGAGAAACACTCTGGTATACATATATATGGTTCTCTAAAGGTTTCCACAGTGGACCAACTGGAGACCTCTTAATGCTTCCGAATGAACGAGCAGGTGGAGCTCAGTGGTTAAGGCATTGGACTGTGGTTACAGTACAACCACTAAATTGGGCCCTTGAGCAAGGCCCTTAACCCTCAACTGCTCCGATGTGTAATGAGATGACGATGTGCTCAAAGTCGTTCTGGGTAAAGGTGTCGGCTAAATGGCGTAAGGGAACGATGGCTCGTTACGAGGCACTGAAGGAAAGGAAGGAAAAACACTGAGGCAAAGAAAACGGAGGATACGTTTTTGCCTCTGGTAGATCCACGGATCCAGATCGGAAAGCTCCTTCTATCTAAAGCTGGACGAGACAGTTAAAAACTAGGTCCGTCTGGTTCTATCCTGCATCAAGAAATTAGCAAAACTCTGCATATATTGCATTATTATTATTATTATTATTATTATTATTATTATTATTATTAAGAAGAAGCCAAAAGTCAAAGATCCAAACTTAATGCAAAGGAAACGTATTTCTGTTATGCTTTGGTTTTCCCAGTGTGAAGCAGCCCTGGATTTCAATTCATCAGCCCTTATCCTGAATTTCACTGAAATTAAAATGTTATATTTAAGCTTTAAATATGCTAAATCTACTATTTTAATTGTATTCAATTGTCATTTTATTTTATTCCTAAATTAGTTTAATTTACAAATATATTTCAATTAAATAAAATTAAATCTTTTAAATTTGTTTAAATTGTTTAAAATTTTAAATTTTATTTCATTTAATTTTAATTGTATTTTTAATTATATAAATGTAATTTAAATGAATAGAATTTTAATTGTATATTTTAATTAATTTTAATACATACGGCATTCTTCTCCTTATTATTATTATTATTATTATTATTATTATTGAGAAGAAGAAGCCAAAAGTCAAAGAGACAAACTTTATGCAAAAGAAACAGATTTCTGTTATGCTTTGATTTTCTCAATGTGAAGCAGCCCAGGATTTCAATTCTTCACATTGATGAAGACTTGTCTTCATCCCGATAGGGCGTGGTCTCCTCCGGACAGACTCCGCCCCCTTACACAATGCTCTGACTGATGAGGGTGAAATTGCGTTAAATCATGCTGTATATCGTCAGCAGTTTTGGAGCGCGTCCATCCTCAGGGTGGGAGATTCAGAGCACTGGGGAGTGAGAGCGCTCTGTTGCTCTGTTTTTTTCCCCCAACACCTTCCTCAGAACATCAGCTGAGGGAGAATCCTGAACACCACGAATGATGTTTATGGCTCCAGGGATGTTTCAGAGAATTGTAGATGTGTTGGATGCCGTGATGCATTACAGATGTTCTTAATGTAAGATCTTCTTAGCATCCTTTTTGTTGGGGTTTTGTTTATAATTTGTTATCCAAGTATTTATAACTTGGCATTACAGATGAGGAAACATGACCTAAGGAAAAGTGAAGCACTTAGCTGATTTTGTTCTAAGGCAAGCGGCGTTTCATAGAAATATTATACATGATATGTAACATAATGTATATCATAACCATAAACGTAAACTTATATATATATATATTATATATTATATATTATATATATATATATATAGTTTGTCACAGACTGACAGAAATACAGAAAAAAAATTGTGTTTATATATATAAATTTTATTAAATTTTATTAAATTTTTAATTAATTTGATTTGAGAACAAAATAAAATAAAAATGTAATTAAAATCGCGCTTAAAAATGTAAAATCCACCATTTTAATTGTATGCTATCTTATCTTATTTAAACTTATGAATTTAAGAATAAAACAAAAAAAATATTTCTATGTGTATTTAATATTTTTATTTGAAAATTAATTTAAGAATCAAATTTGAATCAAATTTAAATTGTACATTTAAGCCTTAAAAATGGTAAATCCGCAATTTTAATTGTATTTTACTCTTAAATTTATTTAATTTACGAATAAAATTTAAATTCGTCCATAAAATTCTGCATTGACCCTATAAAATGGTGAATCCACTTTTTCAGTTTAATTTATTAATTTAATTTCATTCTTGAATTAATTTAATTTAAATGTCATGTTTTAATGAACTTTATTCCATCTACGTATGTGTTTTCTTTTTAAAATAATGGACACTTTGTTTAACATATTTGTCAATAACTGGATGCACTACCTGTCCAAGGGTGCACAAACTTTTGCACTCGCCCGTCAGGTTGTTGTTTTTTTTCTCCCTTTCAGTTTATCACCGTATTTCACTCCCTACGCAGGTCGCCGCGATACCCTGTTGAGTGTGTTCATGTTCACACCTGACCCATGAGGGATATGAGGTGAAAGGTCGTCTGTGTTTGCTTGCCTGCGTGTCTAGCGTTCAGAACACACCGCCTTGCTAATGCTGTGTGCTATTCATAGCGTTGCGGTGTAGCGCGGACGTGCCTGCGTTCGGGTTATTAGGGGTTTATTATACACTTATACTCCCTCATATTAAATATCACATTGCGTCGAGTCTTATGAAGTATCCACAGGAGTCTCTGAGCCCAATGTTAGTATTATCATCCCGGCGTCTCCACCCACCTTCCTGCAAGCTGTTTTTTCTTCTTCTCCTTCTTCTTCTTTTTTTTTCACGCCGCATTTCGCCTCTCCCTTTCTCAAGCCCCAAAAACAAGTCTAGCATTACTCTTCATCCATTATGCATGTCGTATTGAGTGGGCTTATTTTACTGCCTCCTAAATATGGGGTTTCAGAAGGACACTTACTGTGCGTTCCTCAAAATACCCACAACCGCACGCTCTCGCGCACGTACGCGCCATCCCATCCTTAACCACACCCAGAAAAAAAAAAAACGTTTCACGCGCCCCTAAAGGCTTTACATTTCCGATAGTCCATTCCCTTAGTGGGTATCCACAGCCCAAAAACTATCGATCCATCTGCAGTGTGTTGCTCTTAGGGCTTCACCTCCCTCCATAATGGTAGCACGGCTTCTCACGTTTCATACACAAGTGCTCCTGTTGGAACTGCAGAAAAAAAAAAGTTTGTGGGGGAAAAAAAAAAACAAACCCCAGAAAAGCATAACAACACATAGTACAAGGGATTAACGATGTGTACGGTATAGCAGGCTTTATAATAGCTTTCCTATCTATAGTTTAAGTTGTGTGTGTGCGTGTGTGTTACAGTATGTGTGTTGAGCTTCCTAGATATTTAGTGGGGGGTAGAAAGCAAAGGTCAATTGTATATATAACAATATCATGCTCCAGGGGTTAGCCGTGTGTACACGTGCATGACGCGGTGTGGATTTATTGCAGACATGTCATGCGGTTGTGGCTTCGGCACAAACACAAAGGCCACAGACAAATAAATCCACCGAGATTTGTGCCGTCATGCGCCCCGGACTGACTTGGGCTTCGCTCCTGGATCCACTTCCTGATTGTAAATAAGGACAAAGTTTATGAAAGACAGTTTATACAATGACGAGCATTGAATTGCCATAGATTATGTTAAAAGGATGAAGGGGGCAATATTTATGCTTCACTATCAACCAAACTGAAAGGAAGAATTCATCAGGATTATTGCTCGAAGAAATGAATAGGGACGAATAAGGAGTAATCTTAAAACAATAAAGAGAATAAAAGAATAATCTCATCCTTCATGACTTGACGTGGGTCGCGTTCTGGTCCGGTCGCTCCACCATATTTCCTTTTTCCCTATGGCTTCTTTTTTAAGGGAAGTTTTCATTTGCATTATTATTATTATTATTATTATTCAAGTATATAAGTATTGTGCTCATATTAATGTCATTTCTATGACGTCGTCCTTCATCGTCCTTCAGACGAGTCTGGGGGGGGGGGTTTTTCTTTCTTTTTTTTTTTCCTTTAAGCGCAGTTTCTCACGTGTTCCACTAGAGGGAGGACACGGCTCTGGTTTCAGGCGGGATTCCTGCAGCTCTCGCTGATCTCAGACTGATTGAATATCAAGTGAAAAGGCTTTGATCTTTGGGGATCTGATGTAAGTCGGAAGCCGTAAACAGGGAAGTTGACCGTTATTAGGTTACATTATTAGATTAAGAAAATATAGGATTATTAAATCACAATTCTTTAAACTTTTTTTTTTTTTAAATGCTTGACGTTCTCTCGTCCTGAGTTCTATTGTCTGGAAAAATTATTTATATATTTATTTATTTGTTAGGCAAAAAAATGAAAAAAAAAATCCTTGACTGCATTTGTATCGAAGCGCATCGAGAGACAGTCGGCTGTAAAGGCGTCCGCCTTTTTCATTTGGACTTTTAGTCCCGATCCATACCTGGAGTCGATGCACGCAGGTGAACACTGTTAATGGAGAGAGATCTATATTCCTGACAGACAGAAAACATACATGCACACACACACACACACACACACACACACACACACCCTCACACAGCACACGTTCTTACGTTTTATTACACAACGGGCAATAAAGCGCATCTGATGGGTAAAGCGGTTCAAAATTATGCACTTACACGAGACAAGATTGAGAACTTTGAGTATTTTAGATTGTTCTCCCTGCACTCAGGTTTAAGGATCTGAATAGCATGTTTAAGAGTTCCGCAGAGAAACGAAGCAAAAGAGGAACATTAAGGTTTTAGATCGATCCTTCAGGGATAAATGGGTTCTGCATGGAACCGTCTCTGATACAGAGACATACAGTTGTATGGACTTTTATAGGACCTTTATGCAGGATTTAATGCGTTTCTTTTTCTCCATCCCTTAAACTCCCTCTGTTTCACTCCTCGTCCAAACCCCCCGTTTCAGTGTCTATGTAAATGAGCTACTGCTGAGCCACACCCTCCAGAGATCAGCAGAGTGAGCGAGCAACAGTTAACAGGGGAACAATTAAAAAATAATCACATTAAGGGGGAAACTCTCCTTGTCTTATATGCAGTACTGTGCAAAATTAGTTGGCGCCATACAGTATTATCTGTAGTACAAATTGTGTTCTATAGGTTTATGATGTCTGCATTATTATGTACAAGACCATTCCCTACAAAGATGCATTACAAATTAAAGAATAAATAACATTACAGAAGGATATTCGCATGCCTGTAAAGAAAAATATATTACATGACAGACCAGTTTTCAGATGGGAAAAAAACCACCAATAATGTCGACTCCTGGGTTTTGTATGAATATAGAAAGGAGCGAGTGTGACGAAGTGACCAAAAGAACTGATCTTCTCCAGCACGGTCAGTAAAACCTAACAGCTGTTTTACTTAGAATACGGCACACATCTGTATCGAGCACTACCGCTTATGTGTTCAAGCAAAGAGTTTCCATGCCAGATATTGACCGTGTATTGTTTGTTGTTACTTAGTGCTTTTTATAGGAGTTTATTTCAATGTAGAAAAGTTTTCGAATGCATCCTTAGACATGACTTTTGCACAGAACTGTAAATAAAACAGCTGTTAGGTTTTAATGAGCATGCTGGAGAATATATGAGTTCTTTTGGTAACTTCGTCATTTAGTTTCTATTTTCATGCAAAATCCAGGAGATGGTTTTTTTTTTTTTACTTGTTAAGCCACACAGTGACCTATGAAGCATTCAAGCATAAAAAAGCATCTAACATAAGTCCTGAGCCAGTGAGAAACAGGTGCTGATGACAGACGACGATCAGGAAGTGATTAACATACTGTACTGCTGATGCTTGGAACAGACGAGAGGGGAAATGAGGTCGCTGCTGAGGTTGTTGCGTAAATGACCAATTTTACAATGCAAATCGTATCTTTAGGCACTTTGTTTGAAATATTTATTCCCACTTCTTTCGTTTAATTAAAATTAAAGATGAAGAAATGGCAGGGACAAGATACTTTTGCACAGTCTCATGAAAGAGGGTGCAATAACTTTGGCACGTGTTTATATCTACACACGTGGACAAAATTGTTGGTACCCTTTGGTCAATGAAAGAAAAACTCACAATGGGTCACATAAATAACTTTTTTTTTTTGACCACGTGTGTATATATCATAAGATTATATATATATATATATATAAATAATACAATACATTTAGTATTAAAATATGTGTATAGGAGGTAAGTATATATAAAATACATATAGGAGGTAAGTTCATTGTTCATGTAAGGCTTTGTGTGTAATTGGGACAGCCCGTCTCGTGGGTGTTTGTCATAAAACTGTACTTTGAGCGTTCTCTGCGGATTTCTCCGCGAAAGGTTAATTAGATCGCACAAAGGGAAGAAGATTAAAGGAGGGAAATGGAGAAGAAGAAAAAAGAAGAAGAAAAAAAGCACAAAGACGGGAGAAAGGAAACAGACGGCTCACACCTGGATCGTGACTTGACGATACTTTGGATTACTCGGGAGAGCGTTCTTATAAGTCTTTTAACTGTGGATTCTCGAGCGTCAAGTGTCTGTTCTTCAGAAATAGAAAATAGAAAAAAAAAATTTTTTGTCGGTTTTTTTTTTTTTTTCCGGGGGTAGAGGATGATTATTGCGTTTAAAGCACCGGGAACGGCTCGGACTCCTGGTGCGCGAATGGCGTGAGACGGGGGGGAATCGAGCCGGAGACGATTTGTCGGAGAGGAAAAAGTGGAAAGGTGTAGAAACGGAGGATGAGTGTGAGGTGGGAGACGGAGGGACTGCAGACTGTGGGTATCGTCTGCCTGGTGTTCATGTTCCTCAAGCTCATGCACTTACTCGGACTCATAGACATCACGGAGACAGGTGAGAGACAGACGGAGGGCCGGGAGGAGAGACAGATCTTTTCATCTGGGTTTGATGTATGTGTGTGTGCTTTATGCAACAGCAACAACAACGACAAAAACAACAACAACAACAACAACAACAATGTCTGACGTGACTTTTCTCTCTTTTTCTTTCTTTTTTTTTCTCACTCTCTTCTTTCCTCTACCGTGCACTCACACCCCGCTCTCCCTCACTTGCTTGTTGTCGTCTGTGTGTGCAGACGGTGAGCATACGCACGGTGAAAGCCGAGCCAGATGTTTTCCTCTGTCTTGATGTCGTGCCGTGCCGTGGCGCTCTGTGCTCTGTGTGTTCTCTGCGTTTTTGGTGTCTCTTCGCTGTGTGATTGGTTCCTGTCGATCTGCCAAACTTATAATCCTCACACACGTTCTTACAAGCATGTTAAAGCCAGGACGAAAAACTACTCAGACTGCTGTTAAACATTCCTGCTTCAGGTTGATATCGCTAGCATGACGTGACATGAGGAGGATTAGCATCGTGCAAACTGACGCCTCTAAAGTGTCCCTAAGAGTTTTGTTACTTTGGCAGGAAAAGAAATATCCTTAGGTTCCTACAGAAGAACAAGAGCCCTTAGAAGAAGCTAAATAACAACATTTTTACAGTATTGTTTTAATTCTATATTTCGTTTTTAGGCCACACCCCCTCCTTCAGTGCTTTAGCAAAAAAAAATTATTTTAGCAGCGGAAAAATATCTTGAATATAATTCCCTTTATCTACACCTTCTTAAAATAAAATGACCACAAATATAAATATAAGATTATTACATTTATTTCTAGTCAAATTGTATTTGATATGAAAGTCACAATGTTATGCTCTATTGGAAGATCGTTTTTCTTCTTTCAAAGAATTTATTTCTAAAACTACCAGAAGTGCTGTATCTGCCACCAGCTCAAGGAAGCGTAATAATCGTGTGTTTGGTTTGTTGTTTGGTTATCTAAATTTAAGAAAGTGTAGATAAATTTAGCTACAGCGGTACAAATCGAGTCCGTTGCCGGAGGCGAAATTCCGTACTGCAAATCATATTGTCCCATAGGAAATAATGTAAACGCAGATAATCCGTTCCAGCCGCCCAAAAATAGTACCAATATTACCGATTTCCAACACTGCAATCATATTTCTGCATATAAAAACAGGCAAAACATTTTGGAAAGACATGTCAATAAATTTAAATGTGAAATAAACAGACATTAAACCTCAGTTGACCTTAATTTATGATTCCTCCCGGCACCGGCTGCTTTAAAATCCAAACGGAAAGCGGCTCCCTTTTCTCTTTGCTAACATTCTTGGGACCCATGGCGCTCTGTCTTTACTAAATCTTGAAACTCGCTTGGCTCTCAGTTTGGCTCGGTTCGTTCGCCAAAAAAGCTTTGCAGAATGCTTTCGTACAGAATTCCAGTTCTTAAGGCGAGGCGTTTGCATCACTGTGTATCCCAAATGTTTTCACTTGCTAAGTATTCCGAACGACTTTTGTTCATTCGATTTTTTATCGATATTATTGTGTCAGAACCCGCATACCCCAAACACGACACAGTCTGTGTCTGTAGCTGTACAAAACTATAGAAGGACTGTTTGGATTCATGATTCCAGCCGACCGCTTCTTCTCCTTGTTTCGTTTCAATGTCCTCATCAGCCAATCACACAGAACAAGCCTCCCCTTTCGTCCGTATTTCCATCGTCTCTCTCTCTCTCTCTCTCTCGCTTTAAACTCTTCTTCCATTACTGTGCTAACTCTTTCTCGATCTCGTTCCCCCTTCCCTCCCTCATTCCCTTCCCTCCCTCATTACCATCGCTCGTTCACTTTACTCTGTCCGTTCAACCTGCATCCTACCCCCCGTCCCTCATTACCCTGTCCCTCTGCCCTTCCTTATTTCCCTCTCTGTCTCACTCTCTGCCTCCCTCTCTTCTCCTGTCTTGCATCGCTCTTTTTCTCCCGTAGACAGCAGCGACAGCGACCTGGAGCTGGCCACCGTCAGGCACCAACCCGAGGGCCTGGAGCAGCTGCAGGCTCAGACCAAGTTCACTCGCAAGGAGCTGCAGTCGCTCTACAGGGGCTTCAAAAACGTGAGGACCGGCCGATCATCACCTGGAATTACTAGTTAGAGCGAGCTGCTAGTTAGTAAGCATGATGTAGAGATTAATATTACATTCTAGACATTGTTGGATTTTATAAGTCATATATTCAGTGATAGGGATGACGTCGTGCCGTGTTCACATGCACTAGATCATATAATGATTCTTATTAAAGTCAATACAGGAAGTCAGAGTGACATCATGATGAAGACCTTTCCTGACTTCCACACTACAGCATAGCCTAAAAAAAAAAAAAAAAACTAACTTTTTCCTTGCTACCTTTTACCAGTGTTTCCCAAAGTGTCGCTGCCCTAGTGGGCAGTAAGGGTACTGCAGGTACGCCACGATGGGTCATTTACACCATTATGACCACCTGTCTAATATTGAGTCTCTCTTCTCTTTTAACAATAAAGCTGTGATACACTGTGTGTTCTGTCACCTTTCTATGGGAACCACAATTCACTTTTTTAATCAATTTGATCCACACTAGCTCTTCGGACTACATGGACTAGCCGTCGCTCCCTGTGACGATTAGTGAGCCGTCCCTGCCTATGACCCTGTCACCGGTGTACCAGTTTTAATTCTTTGGACCAGTTTTTGTACGTCCTGACACTATAGGCCGATAACATCTCACAAGAGCTGCAGTTTTGCACTTGGCCTGACTTGGCCCAGCCGTCTAGACGTGACAATTTGGCCCTTGAACAAATTCACTCCTTAAATCCTCATGCTTGTCCATTTTTTTTTTGTTTGTTTCCAACACATGCACTTCAGGTAGAAAATGTTCACTTGTAGCCTAATATATCTCTTTCCTCTACCGTCTAATTCCCGGTGCCGTTGTAACAAGATATTGTAAGTGTAGCTATGGCAAAATTATGTCTAGACGACTAGGTTAGAGCAATTTCAAATCCGGGAAGTTCCCGGTCTGTAGTGGTCAGGA